>WNWU01000071.1:1468079-1482456 GCA_012654045.1 Ptyas mucosa
AGGAGAGGAGAGGAGAGGAGAGGAGAGGAGAGGAGAGGAGAGGAGAGGAGAGGAGAGGAGAGGAGAGGAGAGGAGAGGAGAGGATATAATTCTTTATTGACCAAATATGATTGGACACACAAGGAATTTGTCTCCGGTGCATAAGCTCTCAGTGTACATACAAACAACAAAGGGATAGACCATATATCATAGAAATTAGTTACAATCATTAATCATAACATACAACAACAAGTGATAAATCACAAGGTAGTTGGAAAGATGCCCTACTACAATATTTTTATTTGGCCAACTCAGGTAGCCTAAAAGTCATGTGTCCATAAGAACGTTCTCCAGAACTCTTCATGATAAGCATCTAATTATGTCTGGTCTACAGCAGTAGACCATTCCAATCCCGTTGCTACCAGTTCGCTCGTGGGTGAACTCGTGCTCATGCGCAATGCTTCTGCGCATGCACAGAGACATTCGGGTGGGTGGGCAGAGCTTCCTGCTGCCGCCGCTACCAGTTTGCCTGATCTGGGGAGAATTAACTCTCTATTGCCCCAGTAGTCAGGACTAGAACCAATAGACTACAGGTGATCCTTGGGATACAACTGTAAGTGGGTTGTATCCATCATTAAATGATGCAGTTGTAAAGTGGGGCATCATGTGACTGTGCTGCTTAGTGAGGGCAACCCCAGCAGTTCCCATTGCCACTGTTAAGTCAGGACTGCAGGTTGTAAAGTGAGGACCTCATGTGATCATAGCTTACATGTTCTTGTTGGCTTCCAACAAGTAACGTCAGTGGGGAAGCCAGCGGGAAATTGCAAGTAGTAATCACAACAAGTCTTTCCTTAGTCTGTGGCCAGAGCTACAGGTGGGTGAGTGGCCATTATGGAGTACAAGAAAGCAGGTGCAGGTGTGGGCAGGTAGACAGGTAGCTACTGTGGATGGGCACATGTGGGTGCTACAGACAGATGCAAGTGTGGCAGATGTGCAGATTTAATGCTATGGCTGGGCCTATGAGTGGTCTATTAGTGCCAATGGCAATGAATGAAATCAGCAAATGATAATGGAGGAAACTGGAGTCCTTCGTACCTACAGCGTCTTTATGAAGCATTCCCTAATAATATGAACAACTTTGAAGAAATGATCAGTTTCTGCAGACGTTCTTTTGCATCAGGAAGAACCCTGATGATGTTACCTACTTGGGTAATGAAACATCTGCAAGGAAACAACCAAGCTCAGAGAGCACCAAGGACTTCCCTGAGTTCAACTCTGAGCTGAATTCGCTACTCTTGAAAAACAAGATAGCTATCAACCCACTCTTTAAAAAGAGATGAGCGGCTCAGATTTCTACCTTGGACAAAGTGGTCCTCAAAAGAAGATTGGCTGCTGATTGAGCACTATACAATAGTTGAGGACGAAGGTTCATTCTCCGAGCTTGTGAGTTGGTTTCCGAACGTTTTGTTAGCAGGCTAGGTGACATCTTCACCATTGAAGGTATCGTCACCTGGTAATGAAACATTTGGAAATCAATCCACAAGCTCGGAGAATGAACTTTCACCCTCAACCTACACCTGAGCTACGGATACCTGCCAATATACAGTAGGCAGGGGTGGGATTCTACCAGTTCAGACCGATTCAGGTGAATCGGTAACTCCGATGATCAGCTGTGAGCGAACCGGTTTGCTCTGATGATCAGCTGGCCTGCCCACTCACCCCTGAGCTTTAGTTACTTTTATCTTGTGTGTGATCACCGAACCAGTTATTAAACTGGAAGGATCCCACCACTGACAGTAGATGCCTCCTAGCTTCTGCATCTTAGGTGATATCTTGATGGCATCCCTTCATCTGTTTAGATTGGAGGAGGAGCATGAACTTGAAGTGACAAGGAGATCAAGTTCCTAGGTAGAGCCAAGTTTTCTCTTCATTACATTTTGGAATTGATTTGGGGGTGGGGGGTGTCGAGGAAGCCTTGACTGTGATGAATAGATGATTTCATGGACAATGCTCCACCACGTTTGGTCTTGGAGAGCTGAGTTGTCCTTTTTATCATGATTATTTTATTAGCTTTTAAGTGACAAATGTGTCCTCCTTATCATATTGGATTTCTGAAGTCTTGATGGCAAGTTGCCGATTGCAAGATGAGGTTAACCCTTTCCCGTTATTTTAAGATCTCTCCCTTTGGAGGTCAAATCTCCATCCGAGGTCGGCCCTTTGTGTGGAAAAGTCCATGTCCAATAAAAACAAGCAGTGCTGGAAGTTGGAAAAAGACACAGGGAGCCCACAACTTGCAACAATTCATTCAGTGACTATTCAAAGTTACAACAGCACTCAAAAAAAGTGACTTACAACTGTTTTTCATACTTACGACTGTTACAGCATCCCATGGACATGGGATCAAAATTCAGATGCTTGGCAACTGACTCCTATTTACGACGGTTGCAGTGTCATGGAGTTACATGATCCCCCTTTTGTGACCTTCTGAGAAGCCAAGTCAATGGGGAAGCCAGATTCACTTAACAACCAGGTTACTAACTGAACGACTGCTGTGATTCCCTGAACAACGGTGTCCAGGAAGGTCGTAAAATGGGGCAAACCTCACTTAACAAATGTGTCACTTAGCAACAGAAATGTTGGGCTCCAAGATCACTGCAGATGGGGACTGCAACCAAGAAATTAAAAGACGCTTGTTCCTGGGGAGGAAAGCTGTGGCAAATCTAGACAGTGTACTAAAAAGCAGAGACATCACCCTGCCAACAAAAGAGTATATAGTCAAGGTGATGGTTTTCCCAGCTGCAATGTATGGCTGTGAAAGTTGAACCATAAGGAAGGCTGAGCGCCAAAGAATGGAGGCCTTTGAACTCTGATGCTGGAGAAGACTCCTGCAAGTCCCTTGGACTGCAAGGCGATCCAACCGGTCAGTCCTAGAGGAGATCAAGCCTGACTGCTCTTTAGAAGGCCAGGTCCTGAAGAAGACACTCAAATGCTTTGGACACCTAATGAGAAGGAAGGACTCCCTGGAGAAGAGCCGAATGCTGGGAACGATGGAGGGCAAAAGAAGAAGGGGACAGCAGAGAACGAAGTGGCTGGATGGAGTCACTGAAGCAGTCGGCGTGAGATTAAATGGTCTCCAGGGGATGGCAGAGGACAGGAAGGCCTGGAGGAACGCTGTCCATGGGGTTGCGATGGGTCAGACACGACTTTGCAACTAACAACAACAACCTGTACAATAATGATGAGTGATCAACTCATTGGATGGCAAGTGGAGAATAAAACTTGGGTGACCTGCCCATGTAGAAATAAACTTACCAAATCCAGAAGGTTCTGGTCCTTTGAACATTTTCAGCACAAGGAATGAGTTAAAATTCCAAGACTACACGAGGTGGTTTATTTGATTTTTGAGTTAACCCAGCGAAGGCATCCAGCTATCAAAAGATTGGAAATCATGGTAAGTATGAAGTGTGCTGGGTTAATCAGTCCCATGCGGCTCATTCAACAAACTAGGGTCAAAAAAATGAATGCAGGGTAAGTTGGGCTGTTCCTCTGATCCCACCCTTCTTCTTCTTCTTCTTTTTTTCCCGAGGTTCATGTAACTCGATTTCCTGATGGATAAAGAGTTTTATGAAATCATCCATCTCTCGTTTCTTCTGGAAACTTGGGATTTCTGACTCACCTGGTCTTCTTTTGCCAAGTGACTTTGATGGATTAGCAATTCACTTCCCTCCCTCTGCAGTGGCTGGGCAGAGTCCTGAGCAGCTGCCAATTCCAGAAGTAATATCAGGCACTTTCCACTTTTGATGGAAGACAGGCAGACGGCTACCTTTATCTTAATAAATAAAAATGGGACGATGGGTTGAGGTAGCTTCTGACCTCCATCTCCTCTCCCCCTTGTCATCTCTTTTCTTTTCAGAGATGGCAGGAAACTCCTGGACAAAGAAGAGTTGCATGTAGCAGTCTTTCCCCCAAGGTTTTGGGTGCAAACCCACTTCCCTGAGGCTTCCCAAATACACTAATGCCGTGATGGCGAACCTATGGCACGCGTGCCACAGGTGGCACGTGGAGCCATATCGGAGGGCACGCGAGCTCAGCTCTGGCATGCATGTGCGCGGCAGTCAGCTGATTTTGGGGCCTTTTGGGCCCACCGGAAGTCAGAAAAAAGGCTGTTTCCGGCCTCCGGAGCGCCTCTAGGGAGGAGCGGGGAAAGCCATTTTCGCTCTCCCCAGCCTCCTAGAAAGGCTCTAGAGCCTGAGGAGAGCAAAAAATGGGTCTACCTTGCTATCACATGCCAAAAGTGGAGGGAGCGCGGGGGGGGATTATACATGCATACTCAGGGGGCGGGGCACATAGAATTATGGGTGTGGGCACGCACGCGAGCGACCCCCCTGCACTCCCCCCACTTTTGGCATGTGATGGCAAAAAGGTTAGCCATCACTGCACTAATGAATAACAGAATAACAGAATAACAGAATAACAGAGTAACAGAGTAACAGAATAACAGAGTAACGGAATAACAGAATAACAGAATAACAGAATAACAGAATAACAGAATAACGGAGTAACAGAGTAACAGAATAACGGAGTAACGGAGTAATGGAGTAACGGAGTAACGGAGTAACAGAATAACAGAATAACAGAGTAACAGAATAACAGAGTTGGAAGGGACCTTGGAGATCTTCTAGTCCAACCCCCTGCTCAAGCAGGAGACCCTATACCTTTTCAGACAAATGGTTGTCCAATCTCTTCTTAAAAAGTTCCAGTGTTGGAGCACCTACAACTTCTGGAGGCAAGCTGTTCTCACTGTCAGGAAATTTCTCCTTAGTTCTAAGCTGGTTCTCTCCTTGATTAGTTTCCATCCGTTGCTTCTTCTCCTGCCTTCGGGTGCTTTGGAGAATAGCTTGACTCCCTCTTCTGTTTTTTAATTGTCATGTGGAATATCAGATAATTAAAATTCGGGTGCTTGGCAGCTGGCCTCTGATTACAACGGTTGCAGCATCTCGCAATTATATGATTGCCATTTGCAACTTCCCAGCTGGCTTCTATCAATGGAGAAGCTAGATTTGCTTAATGACTGCACGATTCACTTAACAACTGTGGGGGCCAAGGTTGCGAAATTGGCCACGATTCCCTTAACAACTGCCTCACTCAGTAACGAAAATTAGGGTCCTAATTGTGTTCGTAAGTCGACGGCTCCCTGTATTTCTTCTCCGATTAAATGTTTTCAGTTCTTTCCAAGCGCGAACGTATTCATCGGTGGGTATATTGATTTCTTTGTATTTCATTTTTTTAAAAAAATTAAAACTGCCCCATAGCCAAAGCTCTCCAGACCGTTTACAATCAAGCACGCTAAAAAAAGACCATTTGAATGGAAACGTCACCATAAAAATGCAAAATAAAACCACCCTAGAAACGAGGCAGCTGCAGGCTGTTGTTTAAAAAAACAAAACAAAACTCAAAACCGTCGGAGTTAAATGCCATTAAAACAGAATTAAAACTCCGTTTAAAAAGTCTGGCCAGATCGAAAGGTTTTCCCTTCGTGCCAAAATGATTTTTATTGAGTTATAAAATATGATCAGATACAAAATACAAAAGTAAATAGAAAAGCAGTGGGGAAGAGAAGGGAGGAAGGATAAAGAAAAAAAAAAGAAGAAAAAGAAGCATTGACTTCCGAATCTTTCTCTTGCAGTAAAATAAGGCATTAGCATCAACTCCAGTGGTGCAATTCAGCCGGTTCTATCCAGATCACGCAAAGCGGTAGCGGTGGCTGCAGGAGGCTCTGCCCACCTGTCCTGATGTCATTTTTTTTACCCTCTGCGCATGCACGAAACACTCTGTGCATGTGTGCAGGTGGTATGCGCGCTCACATTTGTGAACCGGTAGCGAAGGTAAGTGAATCAAATCCACAATTTTTTGCTTTTTTTCATAATAATACGAAGAAGCCATTTCTCTAAAGTTCGATCAATCTACTCAGTAAAACCCCAAATGAAAGTTTCCTTCTTTTCCACTTCAAGCACGAAGTTCAGAAGCGCTCTCCATGTGGAAATGAAAGTACTTCTATTCTTTTCTTTAATCAAATTCAAATTCAAACCTTTATGCTCAGAGTACAATAGAACAGAATAGAATTCTTTATTGGCCAAGTGTGATTGGACACAGAAGGAATTTGTCTTGTTGCATGTGCTCTCAGTGTACATAAAAGAAAAGATACGTTCGTCAAGAATCATAAGGTACATCACTTAATGATAGTCATAGGGAAACAGTATCAATATAAATCTTAAAGATACCAGCAACAAGGTTACAGTCATACAGTCGTAAATGGGAGGAGATGGGTGGTGGGAACAATGAGAAGATTAATAGTAGTGTAGACTTAGTAAATAGTTTGACAGTGTTGAGGGAATTATTTATTTAGCAGAGTGATGGCGTTCGGGGGAAAAATTGTTCTTGTGTCTAGTTGTTCTGGTGTTCAGTGCTTTATAGCATCGTTTTGAGGGTAGGAGGTGAAACAGTTTATGTCCAGGATGCGAGGGATCTGTAAATATTTTCCCAGCCCTCTTTTTGACTCGTGCAGTATACAGGTCCTCCATGGAAGGCAGGTTGGTGGCCATTGTTTTCTCTGCAGTTCTAATTATCCTCTGAAGTCGGAGTCTGTCTTGTTGGGTTGCAGAGCCAAACCAGACAGTTATAGAGGTGCAGATGACAGACTTGACAACATATGACAACATATGTACAATGAGATTGGCTGAGCCTCCCCTTGTGCACCCCCCCCCAACCGAATGCAACTCACTGTGAAGACAGAAAAAAGAAATCCTTAACCCTATGACACAACAAACTAACAAACACACAATCCTACTGCCCCATGTGAGTTTATTGCACATCACGCCGGCCCCGCAATTCAATCACACAACGTTGTTATAAAGTTATTTTCCATTCAGAAGTCTGACAGCCCAGTGATAAAAACTGTTCTTCAGCCTGTTTGTGCAGCTGCCTATGCTTTTGTATCTCCTTCCAATCAAAATAGTCCATTTTGCCATCTCAGCCAACTCCATCAACTTCTGCCAACCGTTTGTCCAAAGCACGCTAAGCTTTCAAAGACGGTCTTCGAAGCCAAGTTGTGAGTCTGTGGTTGCCCTCTTTTGAACTTTTGCTTGTCGATAGAAAGGTGGGCAGTTCAGCGGTTCAAATCCCTAGCGCCGCGTAATGGGGTGAGCTCCCGTGACTTGTCCCAGCTTCTGCCAACCTAGCAGTTCGAAAGCACGTTAAAAAACGCAAGTAGAAAAACAGGGACCAACTTTGGTGGGAAGGTAACAGCGTTCTGTGCGCCTTTGGTATTGAGTCATGCCGGCCACATGACCACTGAGACGTCTTTGGACAGCGCTGGCTCTTCGGCTTTGAAACGGAGATGAGCACCGCCCCCTAGAGTCGGGAACGACTAGCACAGATGTGCGAGAGGAACCTTTAGTGTTATCCTATCAATCTATCTGAGTTGGTCCTTCACAAAACTTGCTTGTTCTCAGCGTCTCTTTGATTTCTGCAGAACAATCAATAAACCAGCTACTAGGAATTTCATGAGTTTCCCAGGGAAAAAAACACTAATTTTTCAAAGTCTTTCCTGGGTCCTTTAGATTTATCAGGGTGAAATGTAATTATCTCTGTAGCAGTGGGTTTAAATCAGTACCATGTATCTATGTGTGTGTATATATATATATAGATAGGGGTGATCTGAAAAGTTGTTTTTAGTTAGTGGAATCATATATTAAGTATATATATATATATATATTTTCCTGAGGTCCCTACCTGTTTAATTGCCTGAAACATTTCTGTGTACTCCCGACAGTTTGTCGTGAAAGCTACAGAAATAATAATCCCTGATCATTTCTCTAAGCTTCCTCCCCTCCTGAATTAAACTTCGTGCCCCTTTTCAAAAAATTGTCAGGATGGGAGAAAATATTACCCTTAAACATTCATTCTTCAGCGAGAAATCACAAAAAGCCAGGGTCCTGTTTACCATTTATTTTATTCTGCTCCTAATCTTAAAGTCAAGCGCCGTGCAACAGCTAAAGGATGGGGCCACAAATCCAGAATTTCTAAACATGGATCATATAATTTGCCAGAGGTTCATAGATACTTTTATAAGAAGCACATCTGGGGCTCCAGAATGGAGGCTTAATCTCTCCACTGACCCTACTTCGTAGGCAGGCGATCTCCAGTTCCCCTCAATCAGCTCCCTCTAATTTCCTCAGATATTCATTTAATCCGAGCATCTTTACCTCCATTATATACTACAGGTAGTCCTCAACTTACAACCTTCGTTTAGCGACCGTTCAAACTTGCCATGGCCCTGAAAAAAACTGAGTTACAGCCAGTGGTGGGATTCAGCCGGTTCTCTCCAAATTGGGCGAACTGGTAGCAGCAACTACGGGAGGCTCCTCCCATCCGCCCGAATGTAATGCGCGAGCACTGCGCATGTGCAAAAGGCCCTGTTCATGCGCAGGGGAGGCATGTACCAGCGAAGTGAGAGAGCGTGCGCAAGCTCACATTTGTGAACCGGTAGGAAAAGATAAGTGAATCCTACCTCTGGACAGCTGCTCCTCAGACAACAATCATTGCATGTTGCAAGGTTTTTTTTTTTCCTTTCCTTCATTTTCTACCGCTTCGGGTGTCGAGGGAGATACACAAAATTCTGGTCCTTGGTTTTCTGGCAACCATTGTTCATTGATGCTGTTGCTGAAATGTTCTTCAAGTTCGGTTTTCACCCTATCTGGACATCCTGTAAGAATTGTAACGTCAAATCCTGGTTGCTCAGATTTGCTTTTCCCTTCATGCTCCCTTTAGTTATGTGCTCTTATCTTTGCCACTGAGGGCCTCGACTGTTGTCCTACCGGTGTTTCAGCTGGTCTGCAAATTGTTTGCCAAGCAGCCGAATTTTGATCCCAGGACCGTGGAATAGAACCAACCTTTTTTAAAAAATAAATAAATTTTTATTTGTTTAAAAGTACAAACAAGACAAAACGAGTGACAACAAAACATACAAAAACAAAACATGTAAACAAAGAGTTCAAATATACATTTTGTCAAAGATATCGCAACTGTAATGTATGTTCTTATTTGTGTTTTGACTCTTCCTTGTCTTCCTTGTTTGGTCTTACTCATATATCTATCTTTATGGTTGCCTGTTAGCTTATGTTAGTGATTTATGTTCCTGTTTCTGTAACTCCAATTGCTCCCTATTCTTTTTTCCTTTTTCTATTTTCCAACCAAGTATACCACTTTTCCCATACTAGATAATCATCGTGTTCCTCTTTATCTTGTAGTTCCTTTGTGAGTCTGTCCATTTCTGCACATTCCATGATCTTACTAATTACTCTATCTTCTGTCGGTGTGTCACTATTCTTCCAATTTTGTGCAAAGATTATTCGTGCTGCTGTTGTTATATGGATGACTAAGTATTTTATTTCCTTTTCATATTGTCCATTTATTATACCTAGTAGAAAGGTTTCCGGCCTCATTTCTAATCTTCGTTGTGTGATTTCTTCTACTTGTGTTCTGATCATTTGCCGGTATTGTTTTGTTTTGGGGCAGGTCCACCACATGTGGTATAGAACCAACCTTAAACTACACACAGAGACAACAAGTTAAGTGGCTTGCTTACTTGGGGAGGATGCTTTGGGATCCCAGACGTGCAAGGCACATCCCAAAAGAGGAGAAGGTCAAAGAATACTAGGCAGATGCAGGTTTGATGGCTAATATCACCACTTTTTGGGGGGTGAGTTTCACGATAATCCTATTCCACTGCTGGAATGGCCTGGGAATAGCCAAGACCTTAACCCAATTGAAAATCTATGGAGCCGGCTAAAGAAACTGGTTAGTCAGAAGCGACCCAGCAATAAAACCCAGTTAATAGAAGCCACCCTTCCATCTTGGCTTCACATGATAACAGCTGAAGAACTCAAAGACTTGGTTCACTCCATGGGGAAGACATTGTAAGGCTGTCATTCATGCTAAAGGTTACCCAACTAAGGATTAACTGACATGGGGATCATTTTTGCATATCTCGTTTTTTTCTATGGGGATCATTTTTGTGTATCTCGGGTTTTTTTCTACGTGTTTCACTTTTCTTCTTTATAGCGTAACGGCTATTCTAATAGCAAATCCTTCCTAAAAGTTATTGCATTACATTCCTGATTAAATTATCTTTCCATTGATACATCACTTTACGGTACTACTCCCCCCAAAAAGTGGTGTCGTTAGGTAGTTTTAGAAAACTTTTCCCAAAAGGTTTCCACAATTTTGGCCACTACTTTCTACTTTGCAGAAGTGTAAAAGGGGCCTGAAAGTTAAGTTCCTAGATCAGATCCGAGGTTCTGCTGGGGAACGTTTGCTCTCAGAATCCAGAAAGCAAGACTCCTCTTCCAACGCAACTCCTTAGCAAAGAAGCAGCTGATATACTGCTTTTAAAATAGACACTGATAAGAATACACTGTAGGGCTTTATAATGTTCTTTAAACTGCATTTACGGGGTCTAGAAAATGGCTTGGATCGAGGCCCCAAGAGACAATCATATCGACATCCTTAATTGTCGTGAAATACTGTTGTTTGCTTATGCCAACCCCAGGACCAGAAAAGAGAAAATTGTTTCCCAAGATTGTAGACATTTTGTTGCCTGTTTTTAATGGTCTTTATCAGTGATGGCTAATCTTTTTGCCGTCATGTGCCAAAAGCAGGGGGAGGTGAGGGGGGGGTTGTGCGTATGCATGGCCAGACCCATAATTCCATGCGCTGCAACCTGCCCCTGAGCATGCATGCGTGATCCCCCCGCATTCCCCCCGTTTTTGGCATACAATGTCCTGGTGGGCCCAGTAGGCCCATTTTTCGCCCTCCCCAGGTTTCAGAGGCTTTTTTGGAGCCTGGGGAGGGCAAAAACAGCCTTCCCCACCCCCTCAGAGGCCCTCCAGAGGCCGGAAACGGCCCATCTGCTGACTTCTGATGGGACAGAAAGCCTGTTTTTCGCTTCTGGAAGTTGGGAATGGGCTGTTTCCAACCTTCAGCCGACCTCCAAGTGGGGTGGGGAAGGCTGTTTTCACCCTCCCCAGGCTCCTAGAAAGCCTCTGGAGCCTGGGGAGAGCAAAAAACGTACAGACCCCTAATTATCTTGGTTTCTCTTTTCTGCACTCTTTCTAATGCAGTATAATATACTGTAATGCAGGGTTTAATGCACGGGTGAAATGCTCCCAGTTTGGACCGGATTGCATGATCCGGTAGCGATGGTGGTGGGTGGTTCGGAGAACCGGTAGCAAAAAATCCCTCCCCACCTCCATGCCCAGCTGAGCCACGCAATCATCAGAGGCTTTTTATTTTATTTTTAAAAACATTTTTTTTACAACCTCTTCGGCCGAAAAAATGCTTTTAAAAGTTTTTTTTAAAAAGCCTCTGCCGATCAGGCAAGTCAGCTGGGATCGTCAGAGGCTTTTAAAAGCATTTTTTCTACAACCTCCAAAGAGGTTGTAGAAAAAATGCTTTTAAAAGTTAAAAAAAAAAAGTTGGCCACGCCTACCCAGTCACATTACCCCCCCACCACCAAGCCATGCCCACAGAACCGGTAGTAACAAATTTTACATTTCGCCACTGCATAGCACTTCTTTGTTTTTTTTTAAAAAAAACCAACTCACAATAGAACACAACTGAAGGTTGGGCACGTGCTTTTAAGGACTAGGAACTTGAGTAACAGACCATGCAGAAAGAATAAAACATTATCTCCTGTTGAATCATTTAATTAAGCCTGGCTAGGTGGTTCAGTGGCTAAGACGCTGAGCTTGTCGATCAGAGAGGTCGACAGTTCGGCGGTTCAGATCCCTAGTATAGGCCTCCTACGTGAGCAGGGGGTTGGACTAAATGACCTCCAAGGTCTCTTCCAACTCTGTTACTGCTATTATTATTAATTCAGAGCTTAGAAAGAAGAGAGGCATGGATTACCTGCAGGACTAGAACCCGCGAGCAAAACGGATGCAGCATACAGAACATGGAAAGGACTCGCGGGGCTTAATAATGCATTAATATAAAATATCTCCCGTCCATAAAACAGGTGAGCTGTTGCCTCCAGATAGAAAGCTGACACGCCCGGTCAAAGGGCAGATTGAGCTTTGTAGCAGAATATCAAGCAAACACAAGTAAAGACAGATTTTATTCCAGCTGTATGGGAAGGCAGGATGAGGAGAGAGTCCATGCTGGACAACGTAGGAGGCGGGGAAGGGAATTTGGAATTGTTGAAAGAAACGTCCATCTGGGTTCAGTTCCAAGTGGGGGAAAAAGACGCTGGATTCATGGAAGTTGGTTGGAAAGAAGGTTTATTGATGAACAGGTTCATCAATTGAGATCCTGGAGAAAAAGGGCAGATATGTTGAGAGTGACTGGATTTAATGCCCTCTGTTGGGCTTTGATTGTGAGCTTGTGTTCTGATTGGTTGTCAGACTCCCATGGGGTCATGCAGGGGTAACTTTGTAGGTTGTCTTTCGAGTCCCAGGCTTGGTTGACTCTTGCTGGGTGATGATGTAATGAAAAGGCTTTGGTCAATTCCTACCATGGCTCTGCCTGAGATCTTTCTTATGTAGAATAGCTTTTGAACTGAACCATATCCATTTCTTTTCTCTTTTTTTAAAAAATAAATTTATTAATTTTCTACTAATTACGTTTCTTAGCGCTTGTTCAATATCATGTTGTCTGGGTATTTAGTTTGCTTAACAATACAGGTTTCAAAGGTAAAGGGTTGTGGTGACTCAGTGGCTAAGAAGCTGAGCTTCTCGATCGAAAGGTTGGCAGTTCAGCGGTTCGAATCCCTAGTGCCGCATAACAGGGTGAGCTCCCGTTCCTTCTCCCAGCTTCTCCCAGCCAACCTAGCAGTTCGAAAGCACATAAAAAATTTCATGCCGGCCACATGACCACGGAGACGTCTTCGGACAGCGCTGGCTCTTCGGCTTTGAAACGGAGATGAGCACCGCCCCCTAGAGTCGGGAACGACTAGCACATATGTGCGAGGGGAACCTTTACCTTTTACCTGTTAAAGATTCCGTTCTTACTCTCCCACCCCTTTTTTCCAACCACTGGAAAAAACCATGGAAGTTCCATGTTTGACAGTATTCTGTGTCTTCTTTCTGTTTGATTTTCAGTGTCAGTCGATCCATTTCTGCACAGTCTAGTATCTTCTTAATTATCTCTTCATTTTGCGGTGTTTCTTCATCTTTCCAATATTGTGTGAAGATAATCCTCGCTGCAGTTAAGACGTGAAATACTAAATACATACTTTTCTTATCATTTCCCCCCCTGATATCATCCCTAATAAAAAAAAACAGTTCAGGTTTAAAATCTACCTTTCCCTATTATCTTTTCTAGCCATCTGTGGATTTTTGCCCTATTTTTTTCCATTTATCCATTTCTTTAGCATTTAGTTCATCAAGCAGAAATCCAGCACTCCACAGCTTTCTCCAATACAGGTAACAATACAATACAATTTAACGTTCACAGTTGGGACCAACATTTCTGTCGTTAATCAAGGCAGTTCTTTAATGAGTCATGCCAAGTTTTACGACATTTTTTTTTTTGCCACGGTTGTTAAGTGAATCCTGCAATTGTTAAGTAAATCTGGCTTCCCTCTTTAACTATGCTGGTCAGAAGTCAGCTGGGAAGGTTGCAAATGATGATCATAAGATTCCAAGATGCTACAAATTGTAAATGAGCTGTACCTGAATTTGGATCCTGTGACCAGGGAAATGTTGTGATAGTCATAAGTGTGAAGGATCAGTCATAAGTCTCTTTTTCATTGCAAATGGTCATTAAACAAATTATTGTAAGACAAAAGACTACAGTATTATCAAATTTGGCAGGTTGAATCTCACCAGGCTCAAGGTTGACTCAGACTTTCACCCTTCCAACGTGGGTAAAATGAGACAGGGTTGTAAAGCAATGTGAAGCGGTATATAAGTCTAAGTGCTATTGCTAAGTGGGAAGGAGGGGAGGGAGGGAGGAAGATAGGAGGGAGGAAGGAAGGAAGGAAGATGGGAGGGAGGAAGATGGGAGGGAAGAAGGAATATGGAAGGGAGGGAGGGAGGAAGGAAGATAGGAGGGAGGGAGGAAGATGGGAGGGAGGGAGAGAGGAAGGAAGGAAGAAAGGAAGGAGGAAGGAAAGTGGGAGGTAGGAAGGGAGGAAGATGGGAGGGAAGAAAGAACATGGGAAGGAGGGAGGGAGGGAGGGAGGAAGGAAGGAAGGAGGAAGGCGGAAGGGAGGGAGGGAGGAATATGGGAGGGAGGGAGGGAGGGAGGAGTATGGGAGGGAGGAAGGGAGGGAGGGAGGGAGGGAGGGAGGGAGGAAGGAAGGAAGGAAGGAAGGAAGGAAGGAAGGAAGGAAGGAAGG
>WNWU01000071.1:1516351-1526943 GCA_012654045.1 Ptyas mucosa
AAGAGAAGAGAAGAGAAGAGAAGAGAAGAGAAGAGAAGAGAAGAGAATTTTTATTGGCCAAGTGTGATTGGACACACAAGGAATTTGTCTTGGTGCATACGCTCTCAGTGTACATAAAAGAAAAGATACATTCAGCAAGAATCATAAGGTACAACACTTAATGATAGTCATAGGGTAAATAATAAGCAATCTGGAAACAATATCAGTATAAATCATAAGGATACATAGGCCTGACATAGTATCTCCCCTTTTTATAAGAAAATTTTAAATTGTATAATCCAAATTTTTAGATTTGGGATTTATATATTTTTTTAAAAAATGGGTTTGAATTGTTGGGCAATTGTTTAATTTGGTTTTAATTCGGTTTTAAATTTCGTATTTATGTTTTTTATCTCTGCCTGTTCACCGCCCTGAGTCCCCTCGGGGAGAAGGGCGGTATATAAATCAAATAAACCATAAACCATAAACCATAAAAAATTATGATCATACAGTCATAAGTGGAAGGAGATGGGTGATGGGAATGATGAGAAGATTAATAGTAATAGTAGTGCAGACTTAGTAACTAGTTTGACAGTGTTGAGGGAATTATTTGTTTAATGATGACATTTGGGGAAAAACTGTTCTTGTGTCTAGTTGTTCTGCTGTGCAGAGCTCCATAGCGTCGTTTTGAGGGAAGGAGTTGAAACAGTTTATGTCCAGGATGCGAGGGGTCTGTAGATATTTTCACAGCCCTCTTTTTGACTCGTGCAGTATACAGGTCCTCCATGGAAGGCAGGTTGGTAGTAATTGTTTTTTCTGCAGTTCTGATGATCCTCTGAAGTCTCCGTCTGTCTTGTTGGGTTGCAGAGCCAAACTAGACAGTTATAGAGGTGCAGATGACAGACTCCATCGTTCCTCTGTAGAG
The DNA here is from genome assembly GCA_012654045.1 of Ptyas mucosa. Lineage (NCBI taxonomy): Eukaryota > Metazoa > Chordata > Lepidosauria > Squamata > Colubridae > Ptyas > Ptyas mucosa. The sequence continues at coordinate 1,517,256 of WNWU01000071.1, forward strand.
GAATTATCAGCAGCTCCTTGGGCAGTTTGAGCTTTCTGAGTTGGAGCAATCCATTCTCCAAAGCACCCAAAGGCAGGACAACAACTAACGGTGGAAATTAATCAAGGAGAGAAACAACCTAGAACTAGGGAGAAATTTCCTGACAATGAGGATAATCAAGCAGTGGAACTGTTTCCCTCCAGAAGTTGTGGGTACTCCATCACTGGAGGTTTTCAAGAAGAGATTGGACAACCATTTGTCTGAAATGGTATGGAAATGACTTCAGCAGCAGGTTGGACTAGAAGACCTCCAAGATTTCTTCTAACTCTGTTCTTCTGGTCCTTGATTCTTTGTGTCTGACAGTCATACACCTTAAAGAGATATTGACTCATATGATTTGGGCTTAGCCTAAACTTCCCCTCGGTTAGATTTAATACAATGCTGGATTCCTTGCCCAAAACTTAGGATGTATCATTATGGACAGTTTTAGATTTTTAGGGCCACTGCCCTGGTTTTCTGTCAATGGAATGGAAAGATTCAAGGAATAGTGAGTTTTCAGGCTGAATGGCTGTGGTCAGTTTTTCTATTATCTGGATATATTGTCTTCTAATTTCCCCACTCTTTAGATTTTTGCTAGTAAGGAAGATTATTTGAGGTTATTTTTAGCTTTGTTTCTCTTAAACTGAGCTCTTAACTGAGCTCTTAACTGAGCCTGGTGGCACAGCAAACTAAAGCACTGTTATTAACATCAAGCTGCCTGCAATTACTGCGAGTTCAAATCTCACCAGGCTCAAGGTTGACTCAGCCTTCCATCCTTTCTAAGGTAGGTAAAATGAGGACCCAGATTATGGGGGCAATAAACTGACTTTGTATAAATATACAAAGGTATGAAGGCTATTGCTTAACGCATTGTAAGCCGCCCTGAGTCTCCGGAGAAGGGCGGCATATAAATCAATTTTTTTTTTAAAAAAGTGATGGAATAAAAATCATTATATTCCTCCTCCTCCTCCTCCTCCTCCTCCTCCTCCTCCTCCTCCTCCTCCTCCTCCTCCTCCCCCCCCCCCCCTCACACACACACAATTGCTCTTTTCTGCATTCTGCATTCTGCATTCTGCATTCTGGATCCTAGGAGGATTGTAAGATATGACATTTTTCAACAAGTGCTGATTTCTCTGGTTATTCTTTTGTTTATCTGGTACATTTATCCACTGCAATTTATCTGCTACCATTCTGGCAGTGCACTTAAGGGAATTTACAATGTAAAGGTCATAAGCTATTAGACAAATATAAAAGGCAGGGAGAGAAAAGGCACAGCTAGGAAAAACACACTCAAGTACCCCGGTTTGTCCATTTAGGGAGACAATGTGAGATTGTCCATTTTTGCATGTCAGTAGTACAATGGACAGCGTCTCCTATTAGAATTAGAGAAGAGTCCAGCCTGAAGTCTTAATGGTTACTGCTGGTAGGTGTAGCTTAAGGAGGGAACATCCCTGATGGATCCGGGATGGGGTCAGGGATGAGGCCATCATCTTGTTAATTTGTTTTTTTTTAACCCCTTCAGATATTCCTCCTCAGCTGCCTGCTTCAGCCTTTTCACCTATCCCAGGGGTCTGCCACCTTAAATACTCAAAGAGCCATTTGGACCCGTTTCCCACAGAAAAGAAAACACCGGGAGCCACAAAACCTGGGTGGGCATGGCCAACTCGATGTCACTCACTTCCACCAGTCACATGACTCCCCCCCCAGCCACGCCTACCCAGCTGGTCATTAGGGCAGAGAACCAGTTGTTAAAAAACACCGGGAACCACAAAATCCTTTTGACATATCTCTGTCTCCCATTCCTTCCTCTCTCCCCCCTCTTTCTGTATCTCTCTATGTCTCTCTCTCTCTCTCTCTCCCCCTCTCTCTGTATCTCTCTGTCCCTGCCCTGGCCCCTTCTCCATCCCCCACTGTCGCCCTTACCTTCTCAGGCTAGGCAAGGAATGACTGGGAGGGGAGGGCAAGGGGCGGGGCCAGCCAATGGTGAGATCACCTGACAGGGAGCTACAGCAGAGGGCCCAAAGAGCCGCATGTGGCTCTGGAGCCGCAGGTTGCTGATCCCTGACCTATCCCATTTTCACTTGAGAATATTTTTTTTTTGTTTAATTCTTGGAGACTGCCTGGCCAAGTCCCTGAGGTTTTCTGGGCAAAGCTTTTTCAGAAGTGGTTTGCCATTGTCTCCTTCCTAGGACTGAGAGAAAGTGACTAGCACAAGGTCACCCAGCTGTCTTCATGCCCAAGGAGGGACTAGAATTCACCATCTCCTGGTGATAGGCCCAAAGTCACCCAGCTGACTTTCATGCTCAAGGAGCAGTGGTGGGTTGCCCCTGGTTCGGACCGGTTTGTAAGAACCGTTGGTAAAATCGGTATGAGGCCCCGTCCACCGCCCCAGATGTCATCATCGGCGATCTGCGCATGCACAGAAGCACAATCCCATTGCAAACCAGTAGTAAAGATAAGTAGAACCCATCCCTGCCAAGGAAGGACTAGAATTCACCATCTCCTGGTGATTGGCCCAAAGTCACCCAGCCAGCTTTCCTGCTTAAGGAGGGACTAGAATTTACCATCTCCCAGTGAGTGGCCAAAGTTGCCCAATTGGCTTCCATGACTAAAGCGGGACTATCTTCCAGATAGGCCCAAACTCACCCAAGCAGTTTTCATTCCTAAAGTAGAACAAGAACTCGCTGTCTCCCAGTTTCTAGCCTGATGCCTTCACCATTTAACAAAATTGAACAAAATAATGATGACACTTTCCTAGGTTTGCATAACATAAACGTTGGGCCTAGAGCTCAACGTTACTCAACAAGAATTCTGGTGGTGGTGTTGTTTGTTTCTTTCTTTTGCTCGTCCCATACAACCAGCTTGCAGATCAATCCATCAATACCAAATCTACCTGACTGGATAGATTTCAAGACCTGTCAGGGATGCTGCTAATCTGGGAGATTATGCAGGATAGGATCGTGCATTCCATTTTACCGAGACTGGAAATAGCATTATCTTTTCCATCATAGGTTCTTCCAGATCTCTCCTGGTGAAATCCTGATCCAGCCGGTGGATACTGAGCTACAAAACCACAAAGATTTTATAGGACAGTTTGCTATAATAGGAAATTCTGCCTTTTGCCATCCTAGTCTAATCCAAGCAGCGCCATAAGAACGGAACGCAACTGGCCTCCTTCGCTTGTCAGCAAAGGAGCCTCACCGTAGCTCCTCATCCACCCTTTAGCTGTTGAGTCAGGCAACCCACAACACGCAAGTCGCTCCCGAGAGTGCCGCTTGCTTGCTCGTTCCCGCACACCCGGCTTTCTGTTTGAATTGTTGGCGTCTGCGATTCCTGGTAATAACATGGCACATTAGCCCGCTTATGACTTTGCATAACAAGAGAGTTGCAATTAACACAATGCTCCTGCCTTGTGTTTGAACACTTTGGCATGGGTCATGAAGCTGGTTTAACACAACCGTTCGGGGAGTGGGAGTGGGGGTGGGGGGGAATGATTTACTCTGCTACAATAAGGCTGCGCTGAAGGGTTCTGGTGTACACAACGGACCGGGGAGGTTATGCTTTCATGCTTCCGTTTTCAATCCCAGCTTTGCGTCTAGGTGTGCGAGCAAGTTTGACGCTAATGTTTTCTTTCAAGAGCTACCATGAGATTCGCACTTCCATATCTTCAGATACCTGGAGCATCTTAAGAGCCCTGGTGGCGCAGTGGTTAGAATGCGGTATTGCAGGCTAATTCTGCTGACTACCAGCAGTTCAGTGGCTAACACACTGACCTTGTCGATCAGAAAGGTCGGTGGTTCAAATCCCTAGTACACAGGGGTGGGTTCTAAATTTTTTTACTACCGGTTCTGTGGGCGTGGCTTATTTTGTGGGGGTGGCTTGATGGTCATGTGACAATTCTTTAGGATTTAGCAGAGGTTACTGATCTATCAGGCTTTTAACTGCTTGCAGAGCTGTACTGATCTACCCATTTATTTTTGCAGGCACTGATCTACCCATTTATTTTTGCAGGCACTGATCTACTCATGTATTTTTGCAGGCACTGGTCTACCCATTTATTTTTGCAGGCATTGATCTACTCATGTATTTTTGCAGGCACTGATCTACTCATGTATTTTTGCAGGCACTGGTCTACCCATTTACTTTTTCAGGCACTGATCTACCCATTTATTTTTGCAGGCACTGATCTACTCATGTATTTTTGTAGGCACTGATCTACTCATGTATTTTTGCAGGCACTGATCTACCCATTTATTTTTGCAGGCACTGATCTACTCATGTATTTTTGCAGGCACTGGTCTACCCATTTATTTTTGCAGGCATTGATCTACTCATGTATTTTTGCAGGCACTGATCTACTCATGTATTTTTGCAGGCACTGGTCTACCCATTTACTTTTGCAGGCATTGATCTACCCATTTATTTTTGCAGGCACTGGTCTACCCATTTATTTTTGTAGGCACTGATCTACTCATGTATTTTTGCAGGCACTGATCTACTCATGTATTTTTGCAGGCACTGATCTACCCATTTATTTTTTCAGGCACTGATCTACCCATTTATTTTTGCAGGCACTGATCTACTCATGTATTTTTGCAGGCACTGGTCTACCCATTTATTTTTGCAGGGATTGATCTACTCATGTATTTTTTCAGGCACTGATCTACCCATTTATTTTTGCAGGCACTGATCTACTCATGTATTTTTGCAGGCACTGGTCTACCCATTTATTTTTGCAGGGATTGATCTACTCATGTATTTTTTCAGGCACTGATCTACCCATTTATTTTTGCAGGCACTGAACTACTCATTTGTTTTCTTTTAACACTGATATCATAAACACTGATGAGCTGTAGGGCGGCCCTTTGAAGCCACGCGACAAGAGTTTAAACAGTTTTTTTCCCTCTAGCCATCAGCTGGGACTCAGGCGGCAGCAATAGATTGGGGGTGGGGCCAAATAAAAGGTAAGAATAATGCGGGCGGTGGGGGGCATGGGGGTGGGGGGCGCAGGGGGGCAGGGGGGCAGAACCGGTTTGGTGACATCATATCGTCACCGCTTCCGGCTCGGGAAAACCGGGCCGAACCGGGAGGAACCCACCATTGCTAGTACAGGTCTATTGCGTGAGCAGGGGGTTGGACTAAATGACCTCCAAGGTCCCTTCCAACTCTGTTATTGTTACTAGACTAGGAAAGCATGATTTGCGGTTCCCAGAAAAATGCAGCCAATCTGGTACAATTCTTGAAATATAGGTGATCAACAATAAAGTAACTGTTTTGGCCTATTCACAGGGTTGTTCTGGTTCCTTGCACCTCACCACATTCCTGCACATTCTACCTTGACTCCACCCTGAATTTTTCCTTCTTCCAACAGAAAGACAGTGCCTGGGTTCACAGATTTCATTTCGAGTGTGTTTGCATCTTTGCTGACAGCCGTGTGTGCAAAACCATCACCATCATTTGCGCAATCCCAGTTTAGGGTGAGCGGTCCCTTGATTTAAACTACGGTGCTTTGTTCAAAGCAATTCAAGCTGTAATATAATGTGTAGAACCTCCATTCCAAGTCCAATTCCTTTGTCAAGTGTCTTGCCAATATCTTTCCAAGCTCTCAGATCAGAGAAGTCTTTTGTAGATGCGTCTGGAGATGCTTCGCTGAACTTTGACTCACGTTGCCTTCAAAGTATGCATCCAACCCCTGAATTATGTTCCTTTCCTTAAACAACCTTAAGATAGGTGTTGGAAGAAATGTCCATCTGGGTTCAGTTCCAAGTGGGGAGAAAGATACCGGAAACATGGAGGCTGCTTGGAAAGCTGGTTTAATGGAGCAGAATCATTAACCACATGGTCCTGGTGCAGTTGAACATATGGAGTGAAGAGTGAGTGTTATTTATCTTGGGCTTTGAACTTGAGCTTCCTGTTCCTGTGGCAAAGGGCAGGTATTCTATTGGTTGCTATAGCGGTCATGTGCAAGTCCTAGGAGTTTGTCTGAGATAAATCTGGTTGAACTGTGTTGGGTGATGTAATCTCCCCAGGCACCATGTGGTGAGCACTGCTGCTAGATGGGTAGAGGGCTAATCCTAATATGTCATGGAGGGTCATGTCTTAATCCTATCACCCTGGATCTGAAAGTCTTTTGTTTTGTAGATAGGATGGCCCAGTCTTTCTGGGGGCTGTTAACAAAGGTGGGGCTGCCTTCCAAGAGCACATTTCTCCTTTTCTCATCCAGGGAGGTATAATACTCTGCCTTTTTAATATTTCCTAGAATATTCAATTCTTCTAAAAGGAATGGGTGTTAATTTTCCTCATAGGTAACCAAACCCAACTATTTTCTGGACACAGTCATCACGCAGCCCGTTCTGGATTTTTGAGATGAGGAATGACAGGACCCTGGTGGGACACCTTTTGAGAAACACAGCAAAAATCCCCTGGGAAGGAGACAAAAGGCAGCGCTATTAATGTTTAACGCAGAGAGAAACTGATGTCTGTCAGCTGTGCCACCAAACGCCCCAGAGCTGGCAGGCTGAACATGTTAGTACAACGGAATACAGCGCAAGAATGTTATCAGGCTGACAAGGAAGACAAAAACTCAGTCTTCCTTTCTCAACCGATACAGCTAGCGGCATTGCCAGATAATACAAAGATAAAAAGCTCCGTGCAGTTTTAGAGGCCACCTTTTACATCTGCTACCGTCCCTAATGGTGTCTGTTCCTTTTTGATATTTTTGTGATGAGAAGTTGAGCCAAAGGAGGAATAGACCAGTTCCCGTTGGCATCTACCCCATTGCAGCCCAGAAAATTCTTCTTCTAAGGGTTGGCTAATAACAATTTAAAAACAACAACAACAATGGCTACCAACCTGCCTTCCATTGAGGACCTGTATACTGCACGAGTCAAAAAGAGGGCTGGGAAAATATCTACAGACCCCTTGAATCCTGGACATAAACTGTTTCCACTCCTACCCTCAAAATGATGCTATAGAGCACTGCACACCAGAACAACTAGACACAAGGACAGGTTTTTCCCAAACGCCATCACTCTACTAAACAACTAATTCCCTCAACACTGTCAAACTAGTTACTAAATCTGCACTACTATTAATCTTCTCATAGTTCCCATCACCCATCTCCTTCCACTTATGACTGTATGACTGTAACCTTGTTGCTGGTATCCTTAAGATTTATATTGACTGTTTCCCTATGACTATCATTAAGTATTGTACCTTATGATCCTTGACAAATGTATCTTTTTATGTACTCCGAGAGCGTATGCACCAAGACAAATTCCTTGTGTGTCCAATCACACTTGGCCAATAAAAATTATATTCCATTCCATTCCATTCCATTCCATTCTATTCAATAAAGGCTGAGATTTAGTATGAAACCTTCTATGACATCACAGCAGCCAAAGCAGTGATTTTAAAGCATGATGGCTAGGGAATTCTGGGAGTTGAAGTCTTAAAAATTCCCAAGTTTGGAGATTTTTGATTTAAAGGGACAAACAGCTTCTGAGTCAGAAAAGGGACATTTGGGGGTGATTTGGGCTTGGGGTTGAACTGTGGAATCCTCAATGCTTTCTGAGCTTGGTGCTTTGCCTGCAGAACTAGGTAAGTGCTGGTGGGTGTGCGATTTGCTGGTTGAGTAAACTTCACACTCATTAGCACTGATGATGTTGTCTAGTCAGGTCATGAAACGTCTACAAGCAAACCACCAAATTCAGAGAGCACCAAGGAGTCTACATATTTATAGCAAGTTTCAGAGGGGAAGATATCTATATGCCTGCCTGCCTGCCTGCCTGTCCATCTCTCTCTCTCTCTCTCTCACTCTGTCTCTCTCTCTCTCTCTCTGTCTCTCTCTCTCTCCATCCATCCATCTCTCTCTCCATTCCTATTTCTCCCTCTCTCCATCCCTCTCTCTCTCCATTCCTATCTCTATCTCCATCCTTCTCTCTCTCTCTCCATTCCTATCTCTATCTCCATCCCTCTCTCTCTCTCTCCATTCCTATCTCTATCTCTATCTCCATCCCTATCTCTCTCTCCATCTCTCTCGCTCTCTTTCTCTCTATCTATCTCTATCTTTCTCTATTTATTTATCAATCTATCTATCTATAGCTATATATCAGTATCTATATCTATCAATATCTATTTATCTTTATCAATCAATTGATGTCTAGCTAATATCAATATCTATTGCTATCTATCTATCTATCTATCATCTATCTATCTATCTATCTATCTATCTATCTATCTATCTATCTATCTTATGTAGCTGCCCAACTCACAAATAGGTGACTCCATGTCTTGTTTCTGGCCCCCAAATTAAACCTGGAGAGCTCTCCACCTAGCACTAATTAACATTTCATTATAAATAATGGCTGGCAGTTTCCACTCCTTCTTCTGAACTCTGGTTCAAATTAGCTTTTTGAGACGCCAAGAGAAAAGATCCCATCCACCTTCACCCCAAAACGGGTGAATATTTTTATCAGCGCTTCTCTCCTGGGCTGGAGAAGGCAGCCATCCTGGCACGTTGATCCCCTGAAGAAGATGCCAAAGAGAAAAGGAACTGAGCCCCCCCTCATGCCAACTCCACAGGACAATTCCCATGTGGGTATTGATCAGCGTGACGGATGGAGACCTGACAGCGGAAAGTGTCACGGATCAATAGGCAATCCAGAGAACATGAATCATTTCAGCTTTTCCAATTTATTCAGCTCCTGATAAAGCAAACTAACAAAAGATTAATATATAGCCATGGGAAAATGAATCAAAGTCCCGTATGTTGAAGGAGGAAAGAGCAAATTTGCACCGCCTTCTTTTATTTTATTTTATTATTATTTTTCTCTTGGATAATTAACTTGCTTTTATCAGCCTAGGAAAACATTAGACTGGCAAATGAACGCCGATAAGCATCTTCTGAAACAAGGGGACCTCGGATCACAAGAACTCTGGTAGCAACTTTTCAAACAAACTTTCATGTCGCTCATTGAAAGCTGCCGCCTTTTAATAACATTTATTAGTCTGAAAAAAACACCGTGCTCGTAGACTCCTTTCTGATTTGGGGTGAGGGGTTAATTGACTCACCCAGCTCTCATCCTCTGGGGGGTCCTCAGAAAATTCAAAGAAAACAAACAGGCTAAGGGTGGTCTTTTTGGAGAGGCTGGGGGACTTTCAAGTAGGACGAACGCTTTCACGGTCCTGGAACACATCTGGGTCACATTCATAACAGGAACAGAGGTGGGTTTCAGCCGGTTCTGCCCGGTTCTAGCGAACCGATAGCGGAACTTTTGAGTAGTTCGGAGAACTGGCAAATACCACCTCTGGCTGGCCCCGCCCCCATCTATTCGCTGCCTCCCGAGTCTCAGCTGATTGGCTGGGTCTTCTTTTATTACCCTGCACAGGAGCTGGAAAGCAGGTTAATGGGGTGGAGAGGGAATGGGGTTTTTGCAGTAACCTTCCCCCTGGAGTGGGGAGGGAATGGGGATTTTGCACTATCCTTCCTCTGCCATGCCCACCAAGCCATGCCCACCAGCCTATCCTATCCCAACCCATCCTTCTCTTCTCTTCTCTTCTCTTCTCTTCTCTTCTCTTCTCTTCTCTTCTCTTCTCTTCTCTTCTCTTCTCTTCTCTTCTCTTCTCTTCTCTTCTCTTCTCTTCTCCTCTCCCCTCCCCTCCCCTCCCC
>WNWU01000071.1:1536220-1553836 GCA_012654045.1 Ptyas mucosa
ATATATATATATATATATATATATATATATATATATATATATATATATATAAATATTACTTTCAATTTTTGTTCAGGTCAAATTCCTCTAACCCCTTGTGCTAAATTTGTCTTTCAGCCCAGCCCACTAAAACTCTTTTCCACTTGAACTTTGACTGGCTCCATTTTGAGGCTGGGGAAATTTTTTTTAAAAAAAAAAATAATAATCACAACACAATTTGAAAATAATTTGAAGGCAATTTGGCCCGAGCTGCGAGATAAGAGACACTGTGAGAGATGCTGTCATTAGCCCAAGCATCAAAATTTCTCTTTGTGGCCGGAGGGAGAGAGGGGAGGAGATGACTTGAGGGCGCCTACTTACTCCTTATTCACTCTGAATGTAGTAAGGCAAGAGTGTTTTCTACCAGAACCTTAGTAGATGTTCAGAAAATTTCTGTAGAAAGAAATCTACACCCATCGTGTCTCTCCAGCATGGTGATTTCTTCTAGGTCGTTTCAGGAAGCAGGAACACGTTGCAACTGCAACGTGCATTTATCCTGGTCTATTCAAAGCTACTGAATCAGGGTGGATGGGGAAATCCTCCTTCGTGCAAGGCAGTCTGGTCCAGTGGTTAAGGCACAAGGCTAGAAATCAGGAGATGGTGAGTTCTAGTCCCGCCTTAGCCGTGAAAGCTAGCTAGGCGACTTTGGCCCAATAACCAGGAGATGGGGAGTTCTAATCCTGCCTTAGGTATGAAAGCTTTCATGTCCAAAGTGGAACTAAGTGGAATATACATACATACATACATACATACATACATACATATAAGTTTTAATTCCACTATGGGCATGAAAGCTGGCCGGGTGACTATGGGCCAATTGCCAAGAGACAGTGAGTTCTAGTCCTGCCTTAGGCATGGAAGCCATAATCATTTATTTATAAGAAGAAAGTGCCCAGAAAATAAATGAAAAACTGCGTTTTCCATTCGGTACTTTGGATTGCTTCTTTCCTTTGACCGCCTCTCTTCCAAGCAAATAAGGGAAGTACAAGATCCAGATATCAGTCAACACCATCTTATGACTTCCCATGGCCTGGCCCAGATGCTAAAGAAAATTGTCAGGAAGATGACAGTTTCTCTTAACTTTCCACGAAAAAAATATAAACTGCAGCTAAGGAAGAAGGATGGGGGTAGCTATTAGCCTCTCATCAATACCATTTATAGCTCTGTTCTGAAGTGGAGCCCATCAGCCTAGGAAGTGCCCTTAATTTCTTCCAAGCTCCGACATGGATGTAAATAATCATCTCGGAAGAGCTCTCGTTCTCCCTGAGCTTCCACCACAGATGATTGGGAACTTCATCCCTTGATATGGCTTCAAGGCACACACATCATTTATGGTCATTGATTGCTCAGAAGGCCAAGCGCATCATCTACCACAAAACGATGTTTTAATACTTGCTGGAAAAATCACAGCACACAGCTGTTGTTGTGGGGGGGTTTTTTTTCCCCTGCTGCTAAGGATGGTGGGAGTTCTGTGGTTTATCAAAGGAAGGAGAAACGAGTTTGGAGATTCTAAACATTGGTTTGGGACCAGTGGTGGGGTCCTCCCGGTTCAGCCCGGTTCTCCCGAGCCGGTAGAGGTGACGATATGGTTCGCCCTGGTTTGGGCCCTGAAGTGCAGGGCGCGCGTGGAGGCTCAGGGAGGGAGAAAAACGGGCCTACCGGACGTTCAGGCCCATTTCAGACCTCCAGAGAGCTTCTGGAGCCTGGGGAGACAGTTTTCGCCCTCCCAGAGACCCAAGGAAAGCCTCCGGAGCCTGGGGAGGGCAAAGACAGACACACACACAGACAGACACCGCCGTGGTACAGGAAGCCGACTAGGCCACACCCACTATGGACACGCCCACCCAGCAACCGGGCAGAGAATCCCTTGCTAAAAGTTTTGAAGCCACCCCTGTTTCAGAGGGTTATTTGATCAGCCCACATCCAACACAGGGAGGACCCTAAAAGATGGAAACACAGGGGGAGGGGAATACTAATGAACTCATTTTCTCCAGCGTGATTCTAATTATAAAAGGGGAGGGGTCTCAGCCAGGCTACATGGGAGAATTGATAAGGTCCCAGCTGTTCTTCCTCCTCACTCATCTCAGCCTCCAAAGGCAGCTGCATCTCTGGTGGCTGGGAAATGTCAGACAGCCCTGGCTCTCTCTCTGTGTCTGACACTGAGCATCCATCAGAGCCTTCCCCAGACTCCAGAACTGGCCCAAATTCCTCCCCAACCACCTCATCATCCGAATCTGCCACCAGCTCTGCTGGCAGCTGGCGGGCCACAATACAACCTAGACTTTTTCCCAAAACAAGGGTATGTACTTCCTTCTGAATGTGTTGGACAAACCCAAAGTTTAAAAGGCGGGAGGTGACAATCTCATCATCTTCTTGGTGGCCAGACAAAAGAATGCCCATTCTGTTTTGTCAATTATTCACACACAAACCTATTGAGTGGGGAAAGGATCAGCTGGATCATTCATATGCAAACACTGCTGTTGTGGTGATAATCAAGCTCTCGCTCTTTTTATTTTGGGAGGTGAGGAGATGTATGAACATCCAGGTTTTCTTCTGGGGTCCCAGAGGATGGGACTCATCCTGGATTGTCCTAACTCCTTTTCTTATCATGCTAATGCCCATTGTTGGAGGAACAAGTGGAGTTCATGTTCCCTCAATATTCCTCTGATGAACAGATGGTGTGTTGTGGGTTTTCTCTTTATTTGTATCCCCTTGTATAGCCTTGTTCCTGTTCCTCCTTGCTCAGCTGCACTCCTAAGTCTGGCACCAACTGGACTTCACCTGTGAGTCATTCTCCCATTCACCTTCGTGGATGTGTGATACTTTGTGGTTTCTGTGACGCTTGGGGGTGCAACTGTCCTTCTCCAAGGTATACATTTTGGTGACTCCGTTTATTTGTATCCGAATCAAGAAATTCAGTGTGTAGAATTCATGGCAAGCTCGTTCAAGTTGATTTCTCCTCCTAAAAGTCCTTTCTTCAAATTCTCTGAAGAGGGGTTTAGATGATATGCCTGTAGGCTGAAAGCCACAAGAAGGAGAGCTGGATTCAGAAAATCACTGAAGCCTGTTCAACAATTTGATATGACAAGGACTATTGCCTGACAAGTGCGTATAGTCGAGGTGATGGTTTTCCCAATTGCAATGTGTGGCTGTGAAAGTTGGACCATAAGGAAGGCTGAGCACCAAAGAATTGAGGCCTTTGAACAATGGTGCTGGAGAAGACTCCTGCGACTCCCTTGGACTGCAAGGCAATCCAACCGGTCAGTCCTAGAGGAGATCAACCCTGACTGCTCTTTAGAAGGCCAGATCCTGAAGAGCAAACTCAAATGCTTTGGCCACCTTATGAGAAGGAAGAACTCCCTGGAGAAGAGCCTAATGCTGGGAACGATTGAGGGCAAAAGAAGAAGTGGACGGCAGAGAACGAGGTGGCTGGATGGAGTCACTGAAGCAGAAGGAATGATCTTAAATGGACTCCGGGGGATGGTAGAGGACAGGAAGGCCTGGAGGAACGTTGTCCATGGGGTCACGATGGGTCGGACACAACTTTGCAACTAACAACAACAATTGCAGGACAGAGCATCCAGGGGTGGGCTGCTGGAGGTTTGCAGGGGTTCAGGAGAACCTCTAGCTAAGATTCTATGCAGTTCAGAGAAACCCCAAATCCTACTCCTGGTTGGCCCCCATCACCCCACCCTTCCCAGGAATCCCCACGCAGTCCGTTTTGGATGCAAGTAAGTGTAGGGCGCGCACAGAGGCTCGGGGAGGGCAAAACACGGGCCTACCAGAAGTTTGGAAAGGCTGGAAATGGGGGCCTCTGGAGCCTGGGGAGGCTGTTTTCACCCATCCGGAGGCTCAAGAAAAGCCTCCGGAGCCCGGGGAGGGCAAAAACGCCTTCCCCGCCAGTGCAGGAAGCCAACTCGGCCACACCCACCATGGCCATGCCCACCCAGCAACCAGGCAGAGAACCCCTTGCTAAAACTTTTGAAGCCCACCCCTGCACGCATCCACGCTACATCAAATGAGCTCCTTTTTTTTATGAGTGGCGCCAAGATTGCCAGAAGTCTATTTCTGTTCAGGCCTCCAAATCAGAGGGGGGAAAAAAAAACCTTGTAGAAATGTATGTCGGAGAGGCCACTATTCAAAGCTGGACAAGCCAACCCCGGCCTCCTGTAGAAATAGCATATTCAATCAGCAAAAGTCATCCCTGAACTAATCTGGAAAAGGTCAGTGGAAGATACAGAATTGATTGGAGGCTACTGCCTGCACACTCAGGGAAAACTGCGAGAGTTTAATTTCTCCGCCGCAGAGAAAAATTCATTCCTTTGGGCTATAGGTCATAACAGATATTCTCCATTGATATAGAGGACGCTGAATGTCCAGGTCTATAGTTATTGATCATGAAACAATCTACCGAAATATGGGGGAGCCAACCATGTTCTGCAGGTTATATATCCCGATCTACTGCTGTTGTTTCGTAGGAGGTCAATATTTTGTTGATTGAATGCTACCCAGAGGAAGTCGTTTCAGCCACTTGCCTCTGACTTTGTTTTCAACTGGGGAATTCTGGGAGTTGAAGTCCACATAACTGAAAGATACAATGACTGGGGGAAAACTAGTTTAGGTTATTATTTTGATGATGATGATGATGATTATCTCGTCCTGTTGAGAAGATACAGATGTTTATCAGGGGTGAAATGCTCCCGGTTTGGACCAGCTCACCCGATCCAGTAGCAATGGAGATGGGTGGTTTGGAGAACCGGTAGCAAAAATCCCTGTCCCCCCCCACCACCCCCATGCCCAGCTGAGCCACACAATCATCAGAGGCTTTTTTTAAAAAAAAAAAAAATTAAAAGCATTTTTTCTACAACCTCTTCGGCCGAAAAAAATGCTTTTAAAAGTAAAAAAAAAAAAAAGCCTCTGATGATCGCGCGGCTCAGCTGGGATCATCAAATGCTTTTAAATGCCTCTGACGATCCAAGCTGAGTTGCCTGATCGGTAGAGGCTTTTAAAAGAAAAAAAAGCCTCTGCTGGTCAGGCAATTCAGCTGGGATCGTCAGAGCCTTTTGAAAGCATTTTTTCGCCAAAGAGGTTGTAGAAAAATGGTTTTAAAAGTTTTTTTAAAAATGGCCACGCCCACCCAGTCACATTAACCCCCCCCACCAAGCCACGCCACGCCCACAGAATCGGTAGTAACAAATTTTAGATTTCACCACTGATGTTTATATTGAACTGGGACTTCTAATTATCTAAATAATGCCAGTAAAGATTTCTGGAATGAAGAGAGTTTGGATACTGTCTAGAGCAGGGGTCGGCAACCTTAAACACTCAAAGAGCCACAAAGGTCCTAACCGGAAGCCCCAATTTGATGGAAATTGTCGCCTCAACTCTCCAGCACGTTATCTTTCCAAAGGACAAACCTTAAAACAAAACGGAATGTTTTCTGAAACTTTCCAGAAGAACAGATTTGGAGATCAAACCCTACAGATTTTACACTAGACGGGGAAACTCTTCAGAAAGGGTAGATAAGGGTTACGTAGCCCAGCAGATGACATAAACCAGAGGAGCACAAGAAGAGCCCTAAGAAGAAGAAGAAAAAAAAAACCTTAGAAAAATCTTATCACGAATTAATCATAACGGGGGCAAGTTTGCTCAGACTTCTGTGAAACTTAAATGTGATAATTTAGTGGCAAGAATACCTCTCTAATGAGCTTCGAAGGAACAGCAGGATTCTTAATGGGCTTCTTAATGAAGAATCATTTAGGCTTTTATTAACACTGAGAAAAAACACATGGTTTTTCAGAAGCTATCTGCAGCTTGGAGAAAATGAATAATCACCTGAAACTCTAAAACAGAAACTCCCTAATGAGTTCATGGTGTTAAACAAGATCACCATTTCCCCAGCCTTTGATGTGAAGGCTTAAGTGGGGCACACAAAAAGAGAGACCCAATGTATCATGATTCCGAAAAATGTCATCAGATACAGGGGTGTTTCTCCGTTCATCCACTCCGTTCATCCATGCACAGTCTGGAAGAATTTGCTACAACCTTGCTTTGATATCAAGGTATCAAGTCAAGGTAAAGATCTGAGCTTTATGACTGACAAGCAAAGGTATCTGCTGGAATTTCGCTAGCTGATTAAGAAGGAACTCAAAGATATTTCACGTTGACTTCATCCCAGATTAAACAAAGAGATCAAAGGTTCGAAATCTAGGGAGCTGCCTTACAAGGAGTGAGTCTACAGGGTCAATACGTTCTATCTGGTGACTAGCAAAATCTCTTTAGGGCAGGGGTCTCCCACCTTGGTAACTATAAGGCTTGTAGACTTTGACTCCCAGAATTCCTAATACTGGCTGAGGAATTCTGGGAGTCGAAGTCCACCAGTTCCCAATGTTGGTGTGCTCGCTTCGGCAGCACATATACTAAAATTGGAACGATACAGAGAAGATTAGCATGGCCCCCCAATGTTGGAGACCCCTGCTCTAGGGTGACCGGTGGAATGTCCTCAGTTCCATTGTGGATCCCTTCTAACTGTAGATGCTGGAGAATTAATCTGAGGGCTTTGTCTGCAAGTCTTTGCAAGATGTACATTGCTGGTACATGGTTGAATCCAGGGACAGGGCGATGACTCCTAGACCAGTCAGTTAAGTTTGGTGGGGAAAAAATAAACGTTGGTGAAGTTTAGGTTGCCTCACAATTCCTGAAACCTGCAGTTCAAGTTATTGTGGCTTCTAGCAACAGAAGAAGTAGGTGCCATCTTTTTGATAGAAGAAGCCACAGCTTAACTTGGAGATCATTGGCTTATTTCGGCTTAATGCATGGAAGAATTCATCCATTGTGGTTGATAATCCCCGAGTTTCCATTTAGGATAAAGAGTGAGAATCCAGTTAGTGGTGAACTACTTAAAAATTTATGGCTAAGCAAACCACAGTTTGAGTCATTTTTGTGCTGGCAGCTAAGAAGGCATTCTCTTTTCCTTTATTCTATCATATTTTGAATCATTATAGATCTTCTCGAGGCAGTGAATCGTTAATATCTAGTAACCCACAGCAAAAGTCTTGCCTCCGTAGTCTATGAGTAGGTTCAAAACTAGGACATTCACTACCCCTGCTGTTTTAGCAGAGTACATGGCTTAGAGAGCATGCTGTACAGTTTCCTGCAGTTGCGCATTGCAGTGGAACATCATACATTTTTCTCTTGCCTAAGAAAACTCTGGACTCTCTAGACCAGAGGTTGGCAACCCGTGGCTCTGGAGCCGCATGTGGCTCTTTCATCCCTCTGCTGCGGCTCCCTGTTGCCGGTCGGCTCCACCATTGATAGGGCTTTCAGTTAGGACAGGTAGAGGAAAAAGGATGCCATGCTAGGAGGAGACTCTATGGTGGGGGAACCGATTGAAAAAATGCTTTTAAAAGTAAAAAAAAAAAAAAGCCTCTGATGATCGTGCGGCTCAGCTGGGATCGTCAGAGCCTTTTAAAAGCATTTTTTCTACAACCTCTTCGGCCGAAAGATTGTAGAAAAAAATGCTTTCAAAAGTAAAAAAAAAGAAAAAAAGTTGGCCACGCCCACCCAGTCACATTACCCACACACACACCAAGCCACGCCCACAGAACCAGGAAGTAACCTGTTTTTTATCCTCTGCGCATGCACAGAAGGATTTGTGCATGAGCAGAGGGTCGGCACTCATGAGCAAAGTGGCCGTGCACGCCCAGCACATGCATTTCCGAACCTAATTCCGAAAGTGGTGTCTTTTAAGGGCAGGATTTCTTAGGAAGAGATGATGGGAAGCAATCAAAGCAGGAAAAGCTTTATTATTATTATTATTTTAAAAAAACGACACTTTCCTTGTGATTTTGTGTGCTTTGATGTGCCAGGGCTAGTTGGCTTCTATTTCGTTTCAAACGTTTCCCACGGTCACCCCAACACGGCAGGGAGAAAAGGCGAGAAAATTGCCCAAATCCGGTTGAATTTCTCCCTAGTATTTCAATAATACGCAGGGAGGAAAAAAAAAATTGCAAGGCGGAGCTGGTAATCACCCGCGTTCCTTGGCCAGCTAAATTTACTTCTCGGCAGGTTCTGCCAGTAGGTAAAAGGAATGTTAATATTACAATTATAATTAACCTTTTGGCTTGAACTAGGCAATTGTGAATTGGGAGGGGAAGGTGGATGAGGGGTGATGGGGGATGTCCCGGTAGGCGGTGGGACTAAAAGGAAGGGGAATTATTTGCAAGCACAGGGATGAATAAATTCTTGCTGACCTGGGACTAATCAGGAGGCAAGATGTGGAAGAAGCTAGGAAGAAAATGCCTACTGTTATTCATAATAATAACTCTGTTATTTCCCTGAATTCCCCTTTTTAGCTTTTCACAACCAAGGTCATTGGCCCAGCGTGTATATCCCATAGCAACCTGCCCCTTTTATATCAGGAGACATTTATTATTTTTTTTCAACCCAGATCTATGATTAATAGGAAATAAGTCGAGAATGGTTGGCAGGCAAAGGCATTGTGTTTTTCTGAATTCAAATGGGAAGCATTATTTCCCCCTATTTCCCTCCCTCTCAACCTCATTAGTTGATCCGCCGCTAACAACTTGGCTTTTGATTTGTACCTTGGCCAATCCATGGGTGACGCTCTAAACTACCACCAGATTCACGCGGCTGTTTGAAACACAGGAATTGATGCGCCAGGGCTAAAAGATGATTATGTATTTATTCAATTTTAAATATTTTCTTCAAGCAAAAACAACAACCACGTGCGAAGGGTTGAAAGAGTTATATATCCTTCAGCAGTTTCCCCCTCCTATGCATACTTGCCAAGAGCCAAAAGAGAGTGTCAGTCCTGCCCAGCTTGGTCCCTTAAGCAAGAGAGACCCTCAACTCCCTTTGGTGTTGTAGGAAGTAGGAACCCCTTTCCTGGAAGAATGAAATATTTTGGGAAATATTAAAAAAGGCAGAATATTATGTTTCCCTGTATGAGAAATGGAGAAGCATGTTTTAAAGCAGCTTCCTGCCTCCCACCCACCCACCCACACACCCCTTTGTCAATGGGCCAGAGGCAGAAACTCAATCTTTCAATCTTTGAAACTCATCTGCAACACAATGGGGGCTCATCTAGCAACCGAAACTCACCACATGTGACTTGGGAAGCACATGGGATCATCAGCCAGCAAGGCTAGCTAAGACCCCCACCCCTGGGAGTCTGACAACCAATCAGGATACCCTTTCGGGGGCCCAGAAAATGCAAAGCCAGAGAGAGCATAAAAACCCGAGGATTCGCTGTATCTGCCCCTTTTCTGTTCAGGAACTCAAGCCATGTGATCCTGTCCACCATCAAACCATCTTTCCAAGCAGTCTCCATGTTTCCAGTGTCTTTTTCCCCACTTGGAGCAGAACCCAGAAGGATATTTCTCTCTACAGTGTGAAAGGTTTACTTTACCTAAAAGTCAAGTGGATTACAGTACAGCAAAGCCAGAACTGACATTTGCGCGCCAAACTTTTTCTGGTTCCCTGTCCAGTTCCTCCCGCTTGCTAGTCCCTTATTGTCCAATTATATTTGAATCAATTCTTTGGGTAACTGCCTCCTGAACATACAATGATCACCTCCTGGACCTACAATGATCCTTTCCTGGAGATCATGGGAATTTACCCTTCAGTTCTCCAAAATGATTGAGCTGCTTCTCCTCCCACACAGCCGATGTGATCCTTTGTCAGTTTCCTCGCCGAGTCCTCTTTTGCCCTCCCCGGCTCAAGTCGAAAAGGCAACTTGCAAACTGCCTTCTGCACTGTTCGCTCTTCTGCTTGGAAGCTGTGTTTTGTTACAAGTGGGCAGTTGTCTTTCCTTGGAGGCAGTGATTTATGGAAAGAGGGAGAAGTTTTAAATTATTCAATATAAATGTAAATAGGAGGGGAAAAAATGGACGTGGAATATATTTTGTGCCTATGGAGGCTTAGCAAGAGAAAAGAAAGAGGTGAATAATGGGAAGAAGGCTAGATGCTACACGAGAACAAAAACAAAAAAACCCACAAGGTTTTGTCTTAACCATCAGAAAGAAATAACATTGTGTATTATGTTCCAAGATGGTTGCTGCCAACAGCAAGGGCTCCAGTTTTTCCCCCTTCTTAAAGCAGGAATTGGCTAGGAATTCAACAGGGTTGGAGACCAGGGGTGAAATCCAGCAGGTTCTGCAGAATCGGTAGAGGAAATTTTGAGCAGTTTGGAGAACCGGCAAATACCACTTCTGGCTGGCCCCAGAGTAGGGTGGGAATGGAGAATTTGCAATATCCTTGCCCTGGAGTGGGGAGGGAATGGGGATTTTGCAGTATCCTTCCCCCTGGAGTGGGGTGGGAATGGAGATTTTGCAATATCCTTCCCACAGGGCAGAGACAGACAGATACAGAGAGAGGGGAGAGAGAGACAGAGAGAGACAGAGAGAGATACAGAGAGAGAGGCAGGGAGAGAGGGAGGGAGGGGAAGAGAGAGAGGTGTCAAAAGGATTTTGTGGTTCCTGGTGTTTTTTAACAACTGGTTTTCTGTCCTAATGACCGGTTGGGTAGGCATGGCTAGGGGGGCGTCATGTGACTGGTGGAAGTGAGTGATGTCAAGTTGGCCATGCCCACCCAGGTTTTGTGGCTCCCGGTGTTTTCTTTTCTGCGGGAAACGGGTTCAAATGGGTCTGAGTATTTAAGGTTGCAGACCCCTGAACCAGAGCATACAAAACATTTGCTAGACCAATTCTTGAATACAGCTCGTCCGTCTGGAACCCGCACTGCATATCGGACATGAATACAATTGAGAGAGTCCAGAGATATTTTACGAGAGGAATCCTCCACTCCTCCGCTCGCAACGAAATACCTTACGCCACCAGACTTGAAATTTTGGGCTTAGAAAATTTAGAACTACGCCGCCTTTGGTATGACCTAGCTTCAACCACAACAATACACCAGCACACAATAGATACAAACTTAAAGTGAACTGCTCCAAACTCAATTGCAAAAAACGCAACTTCAGCAACAGAGTGGTCAATGCCTGGAATGCACTCCCTGACTCTGTGGTTTCATCTCAAACCCCCCAAAATTTTAACCTTAGACTGGCTACTGTTGACCTCGCCCCATTCCTAAGAGGTCTGTAAGGGTCGGGCATAAGCATACCAGCGTGCCTACCGTCCCTGTCCTAATGTCCCCTTTAATTGTATTCATTTTATGTATTCAATTCATGCTTATACTTATATATATTATCTAACACGTACTCGACAAATAAATAAATAAATAAAGTTTGGGAAAAGTAAGCCAAACGTTCATGCCATTTGCACCTTTAGCTCTTCGATACCGAGATCTTTTCGCACCGTATGAAAGAGAAAAAACACCAATATATGTGGGGGGGGGCGGGGTTTCCTACCAGCTTTCATTTTTCTGGCCAAAAGATTGTTCCTTTTTGAGATGGATTATAGAGGAGACGAGAATTCCACTCATATTTATTGATGAGGGAGTGAACGGAAAACAACGGCAGTAAATGAAGCACGACAGCCAAAATGTTTTCAAAAGATATTCTCAAACAGCTTGCAAAGGCGATCCAGAGCCAGAAATTTATTTCGGAAAGGGCAGTATATAGTTTAGGAAATCGTTGGTTATTTTCAAAGCAGCAACTGTGTTAAACTACAGTTCCTATAAGTCTCAGAAGCAATGGCCTCAAGCTTTGTGTTTCTATTCGTCGTGTTTTTGCTACATCTCCAAAGAAAGTTTATTTATTAAATTCTTCGCTAGTGGAAGTTTTCAAGAGGAGTTCATACAGCAACTCCCATAATTCCCAGCCAGTAGCATATTCTTTGGAGTTGTGGGGTTTTTTTGTAGTTGTTGTTGATCGAAAGGTCGGCAGTTCAGCGGTTCGAATCCCTAGCGCCGCCTAACGGAGTGAGCTCCCATGACTTGTCCCAGCTTCTGTCAACCTAGCAGTTCGAAAGCAGGTAAAAAATGCAAGTAGAAAAACAGGGACCACCTTTGGTGGGAAGGGAACAGCGTTCCGTGTGCCTTTGGCATTGAGTCATGCCAGCCACATGATCACGGAGACGTCTTCGGACAGCGCTGGCTCTTCAGCTTTGAAACGGAGATGAGCACGCCCCCTAGAGTCGGGAACGACTAGCACGTATGTGCGAGAGGAACCTTTACTTATAGTAGACAATAGTATCTACTATGCCTGCCAGAAGCTGTTCAAAAATTCAGACAACTCTACCATCATTTGGGGGGTGGGCGGGGGGGGATTTTAAGGACAAACACTGAGAGTTTAATCTGAAACCTTCTATAAATGCCAGTTTTATCTCTTATGGCTCCAGAATGTGGGTGCCTTTGGCAGGAAATTCTTTCAATCATTCATTCATTTGTTTGTTCGTTCATTTGTTTCTTTATTTCTTTATTTCTTTATTTCTTTATTTCTTTATTTCTTTATTTCTTTATTTCTTTATTTCTTTATTTCTTTCTTTCTTTATTTCTTTCTTTCTTTCTTTCTTTCTTTATTTATTTCTTTATTTGTTACTTACTTACTTACTTACTAGTATAAGGAAACAAGTAACAGTATAGACATAGACAGATGAAAAAACTTTGGCACAAATAAAAGGAAAGAAATAGGCAAAACATAGCCATAAATACATAGAATGAGTACATATAAATGGGGACAGTAAGACAGGGACGGTAGGCACGCTGATGCGCTTATGCACGCCCCCTTAGGGACCTCTTAAGAAACACGAAAGGTCCACGGTAGAGAGTTTACGGTAAAAGGGATGGGGGTTAGCGAGACTAACAACAGGATCAGGTAGAGTGTTCCAGACATTTACTACTCTATTGCAGAAGTCATATTTCCTACAATCAAGATGAGAGCGAATTACATTGAGTTTGAATCTATTGTGTTATGACGGTTGAAATGAAAGTGCTCATTTACAGGTAGGACGTTTTGGTAAACAATCTTATGAACTAAGCATAGATCGGAACGTAGACGGCGTAGTTCGAGGTTATCCAGGCCTAAAATCCCAAGCCTGGTGGGATAGGGAATTTTATTTTGAGCAGAGGATTTGAGTCCTCTTCTAGTAAAATATCTCCGGACCTTCTCTAAAGTATTGATGTCTGAAATACAGTGAGGGTTCCAGGCAGGGGTGGGTTCTAAATTTTTTTACTACCGGTTCTGTGGGCGGGGCTTATTTTGTGGGCGTGGCTTGATGGTCATGTGACAATTCTTTAGGATTTAGCAGAGGTACTGGCGTACCAGGCTTTTAACTGCTTGCAGAGCTGTACCGGTCTACCCATTTATTTTTGCAGGCACTGGTCTACTCATGTATTTTTGCAGGTACTGGTCTACTCATTTGTTTTCTTTTAACACTGATCAGCTGTAGGGCGGCCTTTTGAAGCCCCACGGCAAGAGTTTAAACAGTTTTTTTTCTCCTCTAGCCATCAGCTGGGACTCAGGAGGCAGCAATAGATTGGGGGTGGGGCCAAATAAAAGGTAAGAATAACATGGGGGGGGCGGGGGCCCCAGAACCGGTTCGGTGATGTCATATCGTCACCGCTACTGGCTCGACAGAACCTGTTCGAACCGGGAGGAACTCACCACTGGTTCCAGGCAGGTGAGCAGTTTTCAAGGGTAGGTCTGGCAAAGGGGTTGTATGCCCTAGTTTGAAGTATAGCGTTACCAGAGAGAAAACTCCCTCTCTACTTCTGATGTTTAGTCCTTGGTGGCTTATCGGTAAACTGACTTCCTCTTTTGTTTCTCAGGCTGGTGCTTCTGGTTTGTAAAGACTCAGCCTTTCTGTTGTTTAATTGGTTCTAATAGAGTGGTACCAAGTTTGAAGCTCAGCTTCCATCTGAAGCAGCTTCACTCAAAGAACGCCTTCAAAGTAAAGTGTCAAATCAAAGAGAAGCTTCTCTTTGAAGTGCTGGATTAGAGCAGCTGTGCTACTTTGATCCAGATGCTAAAAGTAGGGGGGTGCCTGACCTGCACGGGTGTAAGAGACCCTTTCTGGGGAAGGGAAGCAGTCCGTTTGTTTGAGTTGAGGGAAGGGCTGCAGGCTGAGTCAGCCCCTTTCCCAGGTTCGAGATGCTGTCCCTGTATCAGATCAATCCAATGTCTGGATTGAGATGATATCTAGTTTCAGCATTGTGGGGAGGGAGGGAGGGAAGGAGGAGAAGGAAAGGAAGGAAGGAAAATGGAGAAGGAAGGAAGGAAGGAAGGAAGGAAGGAAGGAAGGAGGGGAGGGAAGAGGTAGAAGGAAAGGGAGAGGGAGGGAAGGAGGGAGGGAGGAGAAGGAAAGGAAGGAAAATGGAGAAGGAAGAAAGGAAGGAGGGAGGGAGGGAAGGAAGGAAGGGGAAGGGAAGAGGTGGAAAGAAAGGGAGAGGGAGGGAGGGAAGGAGGAGAAGGAAGGAAGGAAGAAGGAAGGAGGGAAGGGAAGGGAAGGGAAGAGAAGAGGTGGAAGGGGTGGAAGGAAAGGGAGAGGGAGGGAGGGAGGGTGGAAGGAAGGAAGGGAAGGGGTGGAAGGGAAGGAAGAGGGAGGGAGGGAGGGAGGGAGGGAGGGAGGGAGGAAGGAAGGAAGGAAGGAAGGAAGGAAGGAAGGAAGGAAGGAAGGAAGGATTCATGGAGCAATCCAGGGTTGCCTTATCAGTGAGAGGAGCAGCATGTAAACTTAATAAATAATAATAATGGTTGCAAAAATGAGAATATAGTTGACTGGGAATAATATAAATAAGCCTACTTTCTTGCAAAGAAATCCCCAAATACTTGAAACCTGGAAATGAACCTGACACTGTCAAAAACATTTAAAAACAAACAATGGGACCTCTGCTGAGATGGCTGGGCTTTTTATGTTTTTGTTTTTTTTAATTTTAATTGCAATGCATTTTTGATGGCCTTGACAATTTAAGTGCGGGTTACAGCTGGGTTTTAAAAACGGGAACTAGATCCCTCTTTCATAAGCTAGAAATATCTGGTGGGTAAATACTTGGCGCTCATCTCCCGAACCTCATCAATCCCGTTCGGGGGGGAGCATACGTGCCATGCTCGCAACCATCCAACAGAAACATTGGCTTCTCTGAACCATGATTTGATGGCTTCCCGGTTCATTGACTGAGTCAGGAAGCTGCATTGGTGTTTACAGAAGGAGCTGATGACTTGGCCAATGGAATCATTTGCTTGAGCTCGCTAGGAAATGATGTATAATATCTGACCTTAAACTGGATAGGCAGCTACGGAAATATTAGCAGGCGGGTTCCACTCCTGTCACTTACAATAAGGGCAGCTTCTGTCTGCCCAACGTCTTTGCTTCAGAGCCACTGAAGGCAAATTAAATAATCTAGACTGAAAGAAGAGACGGGGCTCCAATTTTTCTGGGCAAAAGTTCAAGGAGATGACCATCAAGCCCAACCGCAGCTGGTCTCGGGCCAGTGGTGGAATTCAATTTTTTTTACTACTGGTTCTGTGGGCGTGGCTTGGTGGGCGTGGTGTGGTGGGCATGGTGTGGCTTGATGGGCGTGGCTTGATGGGCGTGGCAGGGAAAGGATACTGCAAAATCTCCATTCCCTCCCCACTCCTGGGGGAAGGATACTGTAAAATCTCTATTCCCACCCCACTCTAGGGCCAGCCAAAGGTGGTACTTGCTGGTTCTCCGAACCGCTCAAAATTTCTGCTACCAGTTCTCCGAACTGCTCAAAATTTCCGCTACCTGTTCTCCGAACCGCTCAAAATTTCTGCTACCGGTTCTCTGAACCGCTCAGAATTTCTACTGCCAGTTCTCTGAACCACTCAAAAGTTCCGCTACCGGTTCTCCAGAACCTGCTGAATTTCACCCCTGTCTCAGGCTTGCAGAAGACTCAGCCATAGCTATTGATCCTTCCTGGTTGACTATGTCCACCATTTTGTGTTTCCAATTTAGATTCCTTCCGGGCAATGAAGTTAATGCTGGCTGGAGGATTTCTTCTGGGCATTGAAGTCCACTCGTCTTAAAGTTGCCAAGTTTGAAGAACGTTGTTCTAAAGTTAAAAGTGCCCAAACTCATGGAGAACAACATTGCATGTTGTTGTAGTTCAGGGTTGAAATGCAGGGTCCTTGGTGCTCTCTGAGCTGGTTGTTTTCATGTAGTAACACCATCAATGCTAAAAGGGAGAGGAGGAGGAGGAGGGGGGGGAGGGGAGAAAGAGGACGGTGCAGTGCGGGGGGGGAGGAGGAGGAGGAGGAGGAGGAGGAGGAGAACTGTGTAGTCCATGGTGCTCTCTGAGCTTGATTGTTTTCTTGCAGACATCTTGTTAACCCAACTAGGTAACATTATCAGGGCAAGTCACATATAAACAGCGACCAAACCCCACTCCCTTCTAGTCCTGACGATGTTACCTAGTTGGGTAATGAAAAGTCTACAAGAAAACAACCAAGCTCAGGGAGCACCTAAGATGCGGCAACCCTCAATTTCACACAGTACCGTGACAACAACTCAGTCTCCCTACCTACCCAAAGCTACCATTTTAGAAGATCGTCCTTTTTTTCCCTCCTCCATATTAAGCATCCAAAGCTACCTACCCAAAGCTACCATTTTAGAAGATCGTCCTTTTTTTCCCTCCTCCATATTAAGCATCCTAGCCGGAGAGCTTATTTTACTACTTGAAGGCCTTCAGCCAAATAGATTTACACCTGCATTTGAAGTGTTATAATCCAAATGCAGCTTCAGTGTCTTCGTGAAAACTAGCGTGACATGGCGCTGGCTCTTCTCTTCTCTTTTTACATCCTGCTAGAGTTCATTTCAATCAACTGTCCTTTGTCCATTCATTTATGAAATACCCAATGTTTGACACTTCAAGCCGCCCTATCCCCGCAGAGTTTAATTTGGAAAAAGGTAGAAGAGCATCCATCAAATGATATTTTTCTGGTTTGGCTGTACCAGTTTCGCCTACCAGGGGATAATTGTCTCTCTATATCCCCATAGAGCAATTTCTGGTGTGGGGTGGGGGGGAGAGAATTCTCTGGTAGCTTAAATCCAATTTCTTTTGTTTTCTCATGTGTGCAAATCCATTCTCTCCCATTTTCACATTCCTGTATGGATCTATCTATCTATCTATATAAAATCTTTCGTGCTCGGAGTTGGCCCCGGGGTTGCCTTTAAGAAGCAGCAAGAAGTTGTTCGGAACATTTGTGCATCCACACAACCTCTGGAGCAGTAGGACACGATAAGATGCGATGGCTCCCAGGGATATTAGATTGGGGGAAAATATGATTGCCTCTTTGGTAATGCAGTGAGTGTCGGGGTTCCGAGTAATACACCCATGGCAAACAAAACTCGGAGGCAGGTAGATTCCTCAAAGAATAGCTTTATCGGATCTATCATATTGGCACAAATCTGGTGAAACCTGACTCTGAAGGTTCCCGCGGTTTTCACCTACCGTATTTTTCAGAGTATAAGACGCACCTGCCTTTTGGACTAATCACTAGGAGAGTGGGAGTTCTAGTCTTGCCTTAGACATGAAAACCAGCTCAATGACTTTGGGCCAATCACTACGAGACGGCGAGTTCTAGTCCTGCCTTAGACATGAAAACCAACTGGGTGACTTTGGGCTAATCTCTAG
>WNWU01000071.1:1560969-1582638 GCA_012654045.1 Ptyas mucosa
CCATTCCCTCCCCACTCCAGGGAAAGGATACTGCAAAATCCCCATTCGCTCCCCACTCCAGGGGAAGGATACCGCACAATCCCCATTCCCTCCCCACTCCAGGGGAAGGATACTGCAAAATCCCCATTCCCTCCCCACTCCAGGGGAAGGATACTGCAAAATCTCCATTCCCACCCCACTCGGGGGCCAGCCAGAGGTGGTATTTGCCGGTTGTCCAAAATACTCAAAATTTCCGCTACCAGTTCTCCGGAACCTGCTGAATAGCACCCCTGGGTCGATTCAACACTTGAAGAAGGACCACGATATTAATGTTTACTAATTTTGATAATTTCCACAATCATAAATAGCCTTATCCTTGAAGACCAACGGATAAAGGCCAGCAATGAAATGGCCTGCCCACCTCTGTGAGTTTCACACTGCTCCTGGTTGACCACGCTGTGATACCAAATGTTCGTTACATGAACTTGTAGCCTCATTTGGCCTAAAAGCTCTCCTGATGTTCTACTACTTGGAAAACATTATTTAAATCAAGCTAGCTACTACGGTAGCAAGTAAGGTTCAACCCTGGCCTCTCCTGCATTCATCTGATCCTCTTTTATAAACATTTTTTTTTCAGGAAAATATTAGCGGATTTAGCCTTGTACAAGGTGAACCTGTTTAACCGTCTGCTCCCAGGTGTAAAAAACAAAATTGACCATAGATGGAATGAATGTCACAGGTTGGACATCACATCCTGCCAAGGGTTCCTGGAATCCTTCAACTGTAGAACTTTCCCACCTCCTGCAATTTAGCAGAAATACTTCTTCTTCTGGGTCTCTTCTTCTCCCTCACCCCTTCAGCGGAGGGTGAAGTTATGCTCTTAAGTAGAAGAAAACCTGATGCTGCATAATAAGAGTGTCCTTGGGTATCAAAGCCTGTATGAAAAGATGGATAGAAAACACCCTGGGATGCAATAGATAAGCTCTTAAACTACCAGCTGCCTCTTCTTCACTAGTAGTGCTTCTGATAACTTGAACTCACTCCACCAGCTGCTTCAGCTTCCTTCTACGATATCTCCTACTTTTCCGTTGGTCCCGTACAGGATGAGAAGTCCAAGGGTACCTGTCCCTTCAAATTTTTCCTCCTCCCCTTGTACGGAAAATCTCCACTTGCAAAACCTCCTGAGTTAGAAAATTTATGAAACCCTGGAAGCCGTTGAGAAGAAACTTGCAAGCCTTATTATAATAAGACATCAGTGGCTTCTCCAGAGTCTTGTCTTCTCAACGTTCTCCACATCTCTTGTGAAATGTAAGACTGTGCTTGGCAACTCGCCACCTGTTTCATTTTCTCCTCATTCTACCAGTGGTATAGACTGGAGCAAAGTTAAAGAAAGCAGGGGAGGTGGGAAGTGACTTGACTAAGGTTGTACACATGTAGAAGGTGCATGAGGGAATGCAAACAGTTGTAATCCTGGAAGGCGAGCCTCAGAATCCCAGAATCGTTATTGTTATCGAGTCATTGAAAAGTTGAAACCTGGCAGCTTTGGAGGGTTATGGTGATGGTATCTATTGTGTCTAAGGGACACGGTGACTCAGTGGCTAAGATGCTGAGCTTGTTGGCAGTTCAGCAGTTCGAATCCCTAGTGCCGCCTAACGGGTGAGCTCCCGTGACTTGTCCCAGCTTCCGCCAACCTAGCAGTTCGAAAGCACATTAAAAAATGCAAGTAGAAAAAATAGGGACCACCTTTGGTGGGAAGGTAACAGCGTTCCATGCGCCTTTGGTGTTGAATCATGCTGACCACATGACCACGGAGACGTCTTCGGACAGCACTGGCTTTTCGGCTTGGAATTCTTGGATTTTTTTCTTCCTTTTTTATTTTCTTTTTTTCAGGAAGAACGTGTTCCAATGTTTCACCTTTCTGCTGCTTGGAAGGATGAATTTGGAAGCTTTGATTTTGCAAGTCTAACAAGATGGTGAACTCTGGTTGATCTTGAAAAAACTAAACAGGATCAGAGGGGCTGAGAAATCCTAGAATTATAGACTAGGCTGGGCTTTCTTTTAAACATATCCCAAAAAGAAGATAATGGCAAATCAGTCCATGTTACTGTGAAGAAACTACATGGGTGTGTCCATGAAGCCACCAGGAGATCAAGATGACTTCAAAGAGTCTTTTCTTGTGTGCTTAATTCTTGGAAAGAAGTAAGAGTGTTGCTCAATGACTCCACCTCCTCACTCGTTTTGGCTCAGTGGGTCATAAAACACGGCCAATTGTGGTTTGTTGAACAGAGTAGGACTCAAGATTTGGTGCCAAGCATGTTAAATTCACTGAGATCCTTAGTGAAGGCAGCTGCTGAAAAGTTGGACACCCACTGTTTTTTTTAATTTAATTTTTTAAATACAAATAATACAAACATAATACATATACATCTAAATACAAAAAAAGAAAGAAAAAGGGGGAAAAAAACAAATATTACAGTGCACCCCACACCCCCTGAAGACCATTTTCCCCCTTATATTTCTTCACCTATAACAATTAAAAGATATACAATATGTCCAATTGTGCTCCAAAACAACCTATATTCTTGAATAGGTTTATTCCCTTTGCCTTCCACCAATGCTGATTTTATAAAATCCCCCCGTATTTCATGATAATTGTTTGCTTAGATCATCCCTTTTTAAAATTTAATTTCTGTTGTTAATTTATCATTTGTTGCCCTACTCCAAATTTCATTTCTTTGAATATCCCAATTTCGTCCTCAATATTTAGCCATCACTAATCTAGCTGCCATTATCAAATTTACAATCCATTCCTTTTTTTGTTTCATTTATATCCCGTTTTTCCACCACCGACAATAATGCAGTTCTCGGTGACATGTCTAAATTTACATTCAAAAGTGCTCTAACATCCACTGTTAAAATGGACAAAGCTAAGCATATCTTGGGGTTGTGCGTTTTAGATAACTATCACAAAGCCTTTGAAAGAATACTTCACTGAAGGTGGAAAATGTTCCTCCTGATGTTTCTGAAGGACCTTTGTCCAACGTCATCTCAACTCTTTGACTTCTCCTTGGCATGCTGTCCAGTGGTGGGTTTCAAAATTTTTTACTACCGGTTCTGTGGGTGTGGCTTGGTGGGCGTGGCATGGCTTGGTGGGCGTGGCAGGGGAAGGATACTGTAAAATCACCCTTCCCTCCCCACTCCAGGGGAAGGATACTGTAAAATCACCATTCCCTCCCCAATCCAGGGGAATGGTACTGCAAAATCCCCATTTCCTCCCGATCAGCTGGGACTCGGGAGGCAGAGAATAGATGGGGGCGGGGCCAGTCAGAATGTTTACTACCGGTTCTCCGAACTACTCAAAATTTCCGCTACCGGTTCTCCAGAACTGGTCAGAACCTGCTGAAACCCACTTCTGACACTGTCCCTTTAACCAGTGGTGGGATTCAGCCAGTTCGCACCACTTCGGGAGAACCGGTTGTTAACTTTCTGAGCAGTTTGGTGAACTGGTTGTTGGAAGAAATAATTAGGGCAGAGAACCAGTTGTTAAATTATTTCAATCCCACCACTGCCTCTAACCCAGCATTCTTAAGAGTTTAAAAAAATGGGTCTGTCATTCTCTCTGACTCTTCATCTCTGAATCTAGGTACGATGATTTAAACCCTCTTTCGCTCTTCTCCTTTTTTAATGACAGCAGGGAAGAATTCCACTCTATCATTTTTATGAAGAGCCTTTTCGGGTGTTTGGAAATGCGTGTCACCTCTGTTCCTTTATCTTTTCCATTTCCTTCTGGCTAAATGGCCCCAGCACTGTGCATAACTGTCACAGCCTTTTGTCATCTTCCTGGCTTCCCTGGAAACCCAACCCACCTGCTCTGCAGCTTCTCAAAAAGGTAACGCGAGGAACAATCGCTTTCTAAATTCCAGCAATTTCTGGAGCTTGTGCAGAAGATGAAAACAGCATTGGGTTACTGTACTTGCAGAAGAAGGTAACAACATTAAGCTGAGCTGGGTCAGGTTCTGGAAGATCCACCAGCATCCCTAGATACCAATTTCTTCAAGTCGGGCACTGCCTCTGAAAAGAGAGATTGGTTCTCATGCAGCCAGTTTGACTAATATCGGGAGTTTACATGTCACCAAATCATGCTTTGTGGAATATAAATTGGCTAGGTTCATAGTTCTCCACAAGTCTGGTGTATTGATGACAGTGTTGGCCTGAAAACCAGGAGATTGTGAGTAAAGCACTATGGGGTAGTGTACAAATCTAAGTGTTATTGCTATTTCTATCTATTTAGAATAGAATAGAGTAGAGTAGAGTAGAGTAGAGTAGAGTAGAGTAGAATAGAATAGAATAGAATAGAATAGAATAGAATAGAATAGAATAGAATGAGCTGGAAGGGACTTTGGAGGTCTTCTTGTCCAGCCCCCTGCTCAAGCAGGGGAACCTATACCATCTCAGACAAGTGTCTAGACTCTTCTTTAAAACATCCAATGATGGAGTGCCCACGATTTCTGGTGGCAAGCTGTTCCACTGGTTAATTGTCCTCACTGTTAGGAAATTTCTCCTTAATTCCAGGTTGCTTCTCTCCTTGGTTAGCTTCCATCCGTTGTTTCTTGTCCTGCCCTCAGGTGCTTTGGAGAATAATTTGACCCCCTCCTCTTCTTCAAATACTGGAATACCGCTTTCATGTCCCCCCTAATTTTTCTTTTCCTTAGACTGAAGGTAAAGGTTCCCTAGTCATTCCCAACTCTAGGGGGCGGTGCTCATTTCCATTTCAAAACCGAAGAGCCGGCGCTGTCCGAAGACGTCTCCGTGGTCATGAGGGCGGCATGACTCAATGCCAAAGGTGCATGGAATGCTGTTACCAAAGGTGGTCCCTATTTTTCTACTTGCATTTTTTTTAACGTGCTTTCGAACTGCTAGGTTGTGCAGAAGCTGGGACAAATCATGGGAGCTCACCCCATTACGGTGCACGAGAGATTCGAACTGCTGAGCTGCCGACTTTTCAATTGACAAGCTCAGCGTCTCAGCCACTGAGTCACCGCGTCCCTCCACATTCTCCAAACCCAATTCCTGCAACCATTTTTCATCTGTTTTAGTCTCCAGGTCTTTGACCATCTTAGTCACTCTTCTCTGAACTTTTGTCCAGTTTGTTTGCGTGGGTCGTAGGTCAGTGGAACGAGCGCAAACTTTCCCTTTTGCACGATGTATCAAGGTCTGGCGGCGTCTCCCTGCAAGCAGCCATCTCCTTGCAGTTCTGCTCAGCTGCCCTCCTATTTAAAACTGCTCCACTGAAACAGATCTCAGCAGCATCGAGTGAGCATCAGCCCCTCCCTTC
The DNA here is from genome assembly GCA_012654045.1 of Ptyas mucosa. Lineage (NCBI taxonomy): Eukaryota > Metazoa > Chordata > Lepidosauria > Squamata > Colubridae > Ptyas > Ptyas mucosa. Next base: position 1,566,284 of record WNWU01000071.1, read on the forward strand.
TTCCCCCCAGGGGCTTCCTTGTGTGGGAAAACAACTCGGTTGTAGCCTGGCGCAGTCCCCTTCTGCGCCACAACACTGCTGTTGCTTCTTTGCTTCTTGCTTCTAATGAGCCTGCCTCTTTCTCTTTTACCAAGCGGTGCCCCCCTCCCTTTTTTTTTCTCCACTTCCCTTCTTATTTTCATCCTCTTATGATTAAAATGAAGCTGTCACTTGCCTCTCCTGTTGCACGTATTTGTTTGGGACTTTTAAAGCCGGCAGCGCTATTAAATATTCAAGCTTCTCCTTTGGGCTGCATATCAAAGTGTGTATTCCTCTTTTTAATTGCTTCATCAGGAAGACATTAAATTTTGATACTGTAGCTCCAGCAGAGGCTCGCCGCAGCCTCACCTGACGGGCTGCATCCAAGAAGTGGGGGAGAAACAGGCTGATTGTGGGGAAGTAGATCCAGGATTTTGGGTAGCCAATGGATCCCTTCTTTTTCCGTGCTTTGCTTGGCCAATCCAAGAGTGCCAAACCTTGAGTTTAAGAAGAATCGTTTTTTAAAAAAATAAACTTTGGAGAGATTGGAAAAATGGGGGGGGGGGAGTAAGTCACGAATCTCTAGTTCGAATCCCTAGTTCCTAGTTCGAATCCCTAGTGCTACGTAACGCGAGACTAAAACTAAAACAGATGAAAAACGGTTGCAGGAAGTGGGTTTGGAGAATCTGGAGAATCTGGAGGGACGCGGTGACTCAGTGGCTAAGACACTGAGCTTGTCGATCGACACGTCGGCAGCTCAGCGGTTCGAATCCCTCGTGCACCGTAATGGGGTGAGCTCCCGTGACTTGTCCCAGCTTCTGCCAACCTAGCAGTTCGAAAGCACGTAAAAAAAAATGCAAGTAGAAAAATAGGGACCCCCTTTGGTGGGAAGGGAACAGCGTTCCGTGCGCCTTTGGTGTTGAGTCATGACGGCCACATAACCACGGAGACGTCTTCGGACAGCGCTGGCTCTTCGGCTTTGAAACGGAGATGAGCACCGCCCCCTAGAGTCAGAAACGACCAGCACATGTGTGCGAGGGGAACCTTTACCTTTAGCTTTTTAAGTAACAAAATTCAGATACCGATTTGAATTTAGGAATAAACCTTTGCACGGTGGTATTGGAGACCGGCAGATTTCTTTGAAAAAGGGTTGGAGTTTTTTTTTTTGCAAGGCGTGAAATCTTTCCAAGCAGCTCTTAAAACGAACTTCAGAAGCTGCTTTCATCAAAATGGAGCCATCCTCCTTATTTTCAAAGGCAAACCTTTCCTTTCCAGAATTGAAACAATCCAGCTTCGCTTTCGCAGCACACTTTTGTTTCGCTGTTACAAAGTCCCTCCCGATTTCTTTCATGGCTTCTGGGATTTTTTTCCAAGCCATGACGAGTAGTCCTTGACCGATGACTGTAAAGGAGCCTGCCCATTAGGCTCGCAAATCGTGATGGTCGTTAACCCAGGTGCCCACCTGATCGCCTTGCTAAATGAATCCCATCCCTGCTCTCCCCAATGCAGTTGTTAAGCATGGAGTGCAGGGGTGGGATTCAAAAAATTTTAGCAACCGTTTTGTTGCCTGGTTGCAGGGTGGGTGTGGCCATGGTGGGCGTGGCCTACTCGGCCTCCTGCACCATGGCAGTGTGGGTGTTTTTGCCCTCCCCAAGCTCCAGACGCATCCCTCAACTCTGGGAGGGTGAAAATGGCCTATCCTGGGCTCCGGAGACCCTCCAGAGGCTAGAAACGGGCCTGTTTTCAGACTTCTGGAACTCCTGGGAGGCCCATTTTTTTTGCCCTCCCCAGGCTTCAGAGGCTTTTCTGAAGCCTCCAGGAGGGTGAAAATGGCCTCTTCCAGACTCTAGAGGCCCTCCAGAGGCCAGAAAAAGGCCTGTTTTTGGACTTCCAGAACTTCCAGAACGATCATCAGATGGCAGAGTCAAGAGTAAAGTTCAACGGGAAAGCAAGTCAGTCGGGGTATGTCCTTCCCCAAATGTGGAACTTTGTGGCCTGCTACAGGCCATAGAACGTGGCAGCTGACCACGCATCTGGCCATGCATCTCATTTGACACCCCCAACCGAGTCTCATAGCACCATTTGCACAACGTTTTGCTTGCTCGATCCACCTCTTTTTCTTCTCTCTTCAAGTCTTTTCTTCGGGCCCAGCTGCGTAAATGTTTCTCCCCTTTAACAGAGTTTAAAGTCCTCTGCTAAAGCTTTTAGTCCCCCCCAAAAGTACTTACTTTATTTTTATTTTTTGCTCCCCAGGCCTTGTTTTTCCTTTCCATCCCTTTTCTCCCCCAGGCAGGGCTGCAAATTAAGAAGGAAAAATTTTATCCTAGCTCAGGAAGGAAAGAAAAGGGAGGAAGGTGTTATGGCCTGTCAGCAGCCTGTGCGGATTGTAGCTGATTCCGACAGTGAAGAGGCTGGTGTGGTGCTGCGCCAGCAGCCTGTGCAGCTGGCGCTCAAGTCGGACAGTGAGGAGGCTGGAGAAGATGTGGTGCCAGAGGCAGGGATTCAGCCATGGCCCTCAGAATCTCCAGAAGCTCCTTTAAGTGAAGAGGAAGAAGAGGAGGAGCCTCTTCTTGATGCACGGGCGCGCAGAGCTGCCAAAAGGCAGGAGTGGCTCCTCAGGAGGAGGTCTCCTCGAGAGTAAGGCTTGGGGCTAATTGGCCACACCCTTTGCCTATTTAAGGAAGGACACCGACTGAAGCAAGTTGTAGGGAACAACTTTAGTTCGTTCTCCTTCGCGTCTGGATTCTCTGCGAATTGCTTCTGGGCTTTCTGCCAACCTTCGTAAGATTGTGATTACTTTATCTTTGTTTTCTTGTAGGCTGTTAAGGAAGTTTATTAACAGCCTTTGTTTGGAAAAGACAGAGTTATTTTAGTAAATTGAAATTTCGTGCAAACTTTGTGTGTGCTGTGTTCTTTGGGGTCCGTAGCTGGGGCAGAACAGAAGGGAAGGTAGAGCTTAGGCATCATCAGCAACCCCACAAGTGTCTGGAGCCCCACAAACAGCCCTGACCTGCCTGTTCCTTTGATGTAATTAATACACACACAGCCTTGTGATTGCGAGTAGGAGCTTCTGCTTGTGTTTTAATCGCCATCTTCCCACAATGCGCATGCCTTCTCATTAGGGGCTTGAAAACCTCTATTATGAACATGTAAATGGGACCCAGCAAGGAAGGGGGAAAAAAAATATATTTTCTTTTTCCCTGCCAATTTTCTTTTGTGCAGCTGCCAGGGGCTGGTGATTTTATTGCAAAAGCATCTCGAAGAAGCCCAGAGATTAGAGCTCCTTCGCCTAGACCCCGTCATCGTTTTCAATCTTCTCTTATCGGGTTTTAATTATGCCTCCCCGTGCCTAATGCTTTTTAAAAAGCTTCTCGCCGTCCCTTGGTTTCCAAAGCTGAGATTTTCATTTTGGCAAATGATATTAGAGCTGCTCGGGAAGGTTCTGGAGGAGAGAGGAGGGCCCTTTCGACATGCCGATGAGGTTCCAAGGCTCACTCCGCATCGTTACTTTACTCCCCAGGTGAGGATGGGGAGGCAGACGGTCATTTTCTCACTCTGTCCAAAAGAGTGTGCAAGAGGCACTCACACAGGTGTTCAGCTGTTCTGTAGAACTAGGGTGGATAATTAAGAGCCAATTTGGTCTGGTGGGGAAGGTGCTGGCCTAGAAACCAGGAGACTTGTGAGTTCTAGTTTCGACTTACACACAAAAGTGGCTGGGTGACTTTGGGCCAATTGCCAGGAGATTGTGAGTTCTAGTTTCGCCTTAGGCACGAAACTGACTGGGTGACTTTGGGCCAATCACCAGGAGACTGTGAGTTTTAGTCTCACCTTAGAGATAAAAGCTGGCTGGGTGACTTTGGTGAATCACTGGAAGACTGTGATTTCTAGTCCCACCTTAGGCACAAAAGTGGCTGGGTGACTTTGGGCCAATCGCCAGGAGACTGTGAGTTCTAGTCTCACCTTAGTCATGAAAGTTGTCTAGGTGACAATGATTGGAGGGAGCAGAATGTTTTAATGGCCAGATGCCTTTCCTGTCGCCAGTGCGGAGTTATATTCAGCAGATATATTCTCAGTGTGCCCAGAGAGAGAAATATCTGCCTCTACCTAGGATCGAACTCACAACCCCCTGATTGTGAGGTGAGAGCTCCACCTCTAGGCCACCGCACCCCATAGGTCTGCCTGGATCTTCAAAGAGAAACGGATCTCCTCCTGTCTTTCATCGAAATGTCATCCTTTCAGCATGAAGCCCTATCAAAAGGTGCTTCTTTTCAGGGAGACAAAGAAATGGCACTATTTCATTTCAGTTGGTTAAAAGAAAAAGAAAAAAACCTTCTGCTTTTGTGTCAGGCATAAGCAAAAGTCTCCATTAGCAACACCGTCCACCCAGTTGAGGGACAGCAATCCAACCTTCACCTTTGGTCAACCCTCTCAAGCAGTGGTGGCATTCAATTATTTTTACTACCAGTTCTGTGGGCATGGCTTGGTGGGTGTGGCAGGGGAAGGATACTGCAAAATCTCCATTCCCTCCCCACTCCTGGGGGAAGGATATTGCAAAATCCCCATTCCCACCCCACTCTGGGGCCAGCCAGAGATGGTATTTGCCGGTTCTCCGAACTACTCAAAATTTCCGCCACCGGTTCTCCAGAACCTGTCAGAACCTGCTGGATTTCACCCCTGCTCTCAAGATGCCTTTACGTGAAGGAGAATTGTGGGTGATCTATCTGCCCTTAGTAGAAATATGGCACTGAATCCAGAATAAGGTTTTGTTCTAACCTAGGCTTCCCAAAAGCACGAAGCAGACTCCTTGTCCTGACAAAACCCCTTTTTATTAAGCTAATGTGAATTCCTCTCATTCACATCCAGCAAAATCCCGGCAAACAGTCTTTCAAGGGTGAATTTACAACCACAGACCTTATCAGGCTTGGAGAGCTGCCAGGCCAGGATATCTTCCAAACACAATGCTGTAAAAGGAAATACTTGGCAAGGAGTCTCTGAGAGTCATGGACAGATCTTCACACTAATGAAATGAATGAATTGTCTCCTGCAAACTCCACTCCCCTTTTGCTCCTCTTTATGGGAGGGGCCATTCACCGTTCACCTGTGGCTTTACTCCTGAGTCGACCCTTGTTCCTTAGCTGTTCCCTCCTCCTGGCAGCTCTGCGCATGTGCACACTGGGAACAGGCTCCAGCTGTTCTTCTGCCTCACTGATGTCCGACTCCGAAGGCAGCTGACAACTGTCAGACGGCCCTGGCCCCCTCTCTGCCTTGGATGCAGAGCCCTCATCAGAGCCTTCCCCAGACTCCAGGGCTGGCCCATGTTTCTCCCCAACCTCCTCACTGTCCGAGTCTGCTGCCAGCTCCTCAGGCCGCTGGAGGGCCACAACAGGTTCACACACTTCCATCCTTCTGTTTCTCCCCATGTCTATGCAGCTGCTCTAGAAATGCCACAATCTCCCATAGCTGTAGTTGTGGCGCCGTCTCTCTAAATATTAGAAGCCCTTCATGGCAGGACTACTGTATCTTTCGTCGATTTCTTTCTTCCCTGCCTGAAGTCATTGCAACTCAACAGCCAATGTCACATATCTGGAGGCCCCACATTGTACAAGTGAATTCTGTGTCCTGAGGATTTCTTCCTATTCCTTTTGTTAGGACATTTCATCCACCGGGTTCTGTCTTGTTGAGGAACTGTGGGCTATAGAGAACCGGAAAGTACACAATGTCTTTTCAGATCGATGAACACAGCCTCCAAAATTTGATCCCTGGCACACATCCCTTTTTTGAAGGGAAAGGCGACTAAATACTCTACCTGGGATTCATTCATTCGGAGATATGTTGAAGCCAGTCTGACAGATCCTATCCCTGCAGGCCACAAGTTTCCTGGGCTATTGCCTTTTGTTATCCAATGCCAGGGAGAGGAGAGGAGGCAGAGAAGAAGAAGAACCTTAGAGGCAGCCCAAAGAAAAAGGCGGTGAGGTAACGCTAGACCATTATTCAGCGTTTTTGATGTGCAACGACTGAGATCATGCATTCTGCTAAACCCAAGTCAAACACCCACGTAGTGGTTTTGCATGACATCTGAACCTTGACAGAGAAAGCAAAGGGAAGGGATTTCACTCGTTCATTTCACTTGTTCACTTCATCCATTTGAGGGGCTTCCACAGAGAGGAGGGGGACAACCTGTATTCCAAAGCCCCCGAAGGCCAGACAAAGAACAATGGATGGGAACTGATCAAGGAGAGATTCAACCTGAAAATAAGGAGGAAATTTCCTGACAGTGAGAACAATCAGTGCGTGGAACAGAAGTTGCCTTCGGAAGTTGTGGGAGCTTCATCACTTGAGACTGTCAAGAAGAGATTGGACTGCCATCTGTCAGAAATGGTGTAGGGTCTCCTGCTTGGGCAGGCAGGTTGGACTAGATAAGTGGTGAAGTCCAAATTTGTTTACTACCAGTTCTGTGGGCATGGCTTGGTGGCAGGGGAAGGATACTGCAAAATCTCCATTCCTACCCCACTCCAGGGGAAGGATAGTGCAAAATTCCGATTCCTACCCCACTCTGGGACCAGCCAGAGGTGGTATTTGCCAGTTCTCTGAACTGCTCAAAATTTCTGCTACCAGTTCTCAAGAACCTGTTAGAACCTGCTGGATTTCACCCCTGGACTAGATGACCTATAAGGTCCCTTCCAACTCTGTTAATCTGTTAATTTTTGTTTCTCAGTCACCGAGCTGAGTCAGCTGGACAGTGGACAGTTAAAATCTCCTCAAGGCTAGCAAGAAACCCAGTTTTTGTTGGGTTGCGCTGAAGAACCATTGAATGTCCCAGCCTGAGGCCGTTCTTCATCCACTTCATATCGGAATCAGTCTAGCTGAAGCTCTACCCGATGGCCGTGAGGGCCAAAATGTGATGAAAACGGTATCGTGAAACATTTGTTTCTTTTCTTTAAAATGTCCCTTGAGGAGCTCTGTTGGGAGGACAACCAAATGTCAGGATTCCAAGTAACACCCCCAACAAAAGAAAACTCCAAGGCTTGAGGTTCCTCAAAGTTCCTTTTTATTGAAGATGTCATATTGGCACATCTGGGAAAACCCAAATCTGAAAGTTTCCAGGTTTTCCCCACCCAAGTGAAAGTTCAAGTCCTTTCCCCTGCACACTCATGTCCATCACATGGTCCAATCATCCACTGTCCAAACTGGAGACACCTCCCAGCCATCCAACTCCAGGTGCCGGGATAATGCATTCTTGACTCTCTGAGAAAGGAATGTTATTTTGACTACATACTATATATCACCCATACTCTATGCAATCCCCCCTCCCATTTTCCCACAGAAGAATATGTGGCAGGCTTGGAGGCCCAAAGATGGCTTCCAGGTCTGACACTTTCTTGGAAATGCATCCTAAAAGCCCCCCCTTAGCTGCGCAAGCCCACCTGGATTGCATGGCATGCATGTCTTTCCTTCACTTTTGGACCTTCACTGTTGTCTCCCTATCTGCACACCATGAATGGTGATGGAACATGAGAGAAGGAGGCGCATCTATGGAAGAAGCCTAACCTTCTCAGAACAGGCTTCCTTCTGGAGAAACAAAGAACAGAATCATCGTCCTCCAATTCTAGCAATCCAAGAAAGAACCTCTTCGGCAACTGAGCCCCTGCTTTGGGATGGATGGATAATCTTCCCCTGGATCTAATTCTTCAAATAATTTGGTTGCCAGCCCTCAGCTGGAGAGAGCCGCGTGCAGGTGGAGATGAGGAATTTTAATCCTCCGATGCCGATTTCAAGACACGGCACCAGAGGCCTTAATGCTGCCAAGCTGTCAGACAGGAGGGCTGTTTACACAAGCTCTTATTTTAGACTTAGCTAGGTATCACCTCAAGACGGAGAACATTAAAGGAGAAGTGTGATTGTTCCATACACCCAGGGACCATCACTTCCCTTGCCTGTCTGTGAGCTCCCAATTCAGTCAATGAAAGGTATCACTCGGCATGCTGAGATGTAAAGGTTGTGCATGTGATGCTAACTGTTGAGGAATTCTCAGAGCAACCCTTGAGTAGCAAGGGTGTGCACATGAAAAGCGATTGAGGGTAGTTAGGAAATAACACAGCCAACACAGAGATACACTGAGTTGTGTTTACTTTTAGGAAATAGTAATAAGGCACAGTCCAATAAACAGTCCAGGTCATTCACATATAAATCAGTAGATAGTAAAACAATAGTCCAGGGATAATCCAATAACAAAGTCTTCTTACCAGTCGTTGTTGTCATACACGATAAACAGTTCTTCTATATTTGCAAACGGTAGCAAACAGAACAAACAGCAAAGATATTAGCAAAGAGAAGCAAAGAGAAGCAAACCAGGTTTCTAGCTCCCTTTTAAGGACATTGGCTACAGAGCTAACCAATCAGGACACAGTATGATGCAATACAACAATACAGCAGTCTTAAAGCTATATTCATGGTTTATATATTGCCAACAAATTAGGTAAAATCATTTCCTAACACTAACGATGGTGTGGTGGTGGTAAAGATGGTGGAACACAACCAGGGAAAGCTAGAGGCTACTCTTCCTCAGCCAGGGGTGGGAATGGAGATTCTGCAGTATCCTTCCCCTGGAGTGGAGTGGGAATGGGGATTTTGCAATATCCTTCCCCCAGGAGTGGGGAGGGAATGGGGATTTTGCAGTATCCTTCCCCTGCCATGCCCACCAAGCCACACCATGCACACCAAGCTATGCTCACAGAACCAGTAGTTAAAAATATTTGAATTCCACCACTGCTACTAACAGATTAGTACAGAGTTTGTATTTCTCTATAAAAGAGGCAATGTAGCAACCAGCCATCCACACACTCTCCAGCTAGAAAGACAAAGCTTCTTTTAGGCCATTTAACCACTTGGTTCTTTGAGTCCAGAATTCAGTCTAACGGAGCTGAAGGTTGTGACTTTTTCTCAGCTTGAGCTGTAACAAATAGGCAACCAGTCGTAAACTATCTTCACACCCAATCAAGGAAAGTAGAACCATTTAATATTCTCCCAAATCTTTTCTTCTTCCACAGCATTGCCGTTCTCGGTTTATAGAGTTCGATTCACAATCGCTGGAATAGATTTTTAATGTTCCGTATTCTGGAGAAGCTCAGGAGGCATAAAGGATAAATATATGCACAAGCGATCCAACTAGCAATTTGCTACATGCTCAGAACTGCTAATGCACATGGCCTCATAGATAGAGAAAGAAGCAAGGTAGGAAAAGTGTCAGGGTTCCAAGTAACAGTCCCAACGAAATCAAAACTCTGACAAAAAGAATTGTTCCAGTGTGGAATTTGTAGGAGTTGCAGGAGGGACACAAAAGATCTGACCTACCTAAGAAAATCCAAAGTTGAAAGTTGCCTGCATAGAGATTCAAGTTCAGATGCCATCTTTAGCTATGGTTGAATTAACTCTGCTTTGTTTCATTCATTCATTCATTCACTCACTCACTCACTCACTCACTCACTCACTCATTCATTCATTAGATTTATATGCTGCCTATCTCACTCTAAAATGCAACTCTGAGTGGTTTACAATTAAAATATTCTGGGCAGGTTACAGTTAAAAATTGTTGAAGAAAGTCCGATAAGCTAACTTCGTACAATACATTAAACCATCATATAACTAGAGTTTGCCAAGTACAAGGACTAATGTGTGAACCCAACTTTGGAAATACATGCTGAAACCCAATAATAATACAAACCAATGAGAACGTTGTAATTCCTTATGGTGCACGCACACAACTTCGAAACCAGTCCTCCCAGTTCCTTTCCTCCTTTTCAAACTGGAGGGCAAGGTAGATCCCCAATAACTTAGAAATTCTCCAAACCTTTGAAGAAAACTCTGGAAGAAAAGCTGAGCTGTTGAAAGCAGAGACCACAAGAAAAATTGCAATTGACTGAGTTGAATTGACTGAGGAGGTGAAAGGGGTTTTTTTCAGTCTCCAGTTCAACACAAGCATGAATTTTCTCTGCCTTGCATGAGATTATTGTCCTGATGTAAAATATTTTTTAAAAAACAAGAATAAAGTGGAGGAGATTGAGAATTTTTTGCATTTAGGAACTTGTGGATGGGACAACAGTAGCTAGAATATGGAGAAAATATGGAGAAAATCAGAATGCATTGTTTCTATTTTTATTTATTTTATTTATTTATTTTGTCAAGCACGTATTAGGTAACAGATATAGGTATGAATGTGGTTATTAATACATGAAATGGATAAGAATAAAAGGGGACGTTAGGACAGGGACGGAAGGCACGCTGGTGCCCTTATGCACGCCCCTTACAGACCTCTTAGGAATGGGGTGAGGTCAACAGTGGACAGTCTAAGGTTAAAGTTTTGGGGGTTTGGGGAAGAAACCACAGAGTCAGGTAGTGCATTCCAGGCATTGACCACTTTGTTGCAGAAGTCTTATTTTCTGCAATCGAGTTTGGAGCAGTTTACCTTGAGTTTGTATCTATTGTGTGCTCGTGTATTGTTGCGGTTGAAGCTGAAGTAGTCATTGACTGGAAGGACATTGTAGCAGATAATTTTATGTACTATGCTTAGGTCAGACCGAAGGCGACGTAGTTCAAAATTGTCTAAGCCCAAAATTTCAAGTCTGGTGGCATAAGGTATTTTGTTGCGGGTAGAGGAGGACTCTTCTTGTGAAATATTTCTAGACACGTTCAATTGTATTAATGCCCGATACGTAGTGCGGGTTCCAGGCAGATGAGCTATATTCGAGAATTGGTCTAGCAAAGGTTTTGTATGCTCTAATTAGTGTCAGCCTTGGAAGCCATATTAGCAATATTACCAGTACAATATTATCAGAGAAGAAGCTACGCAAGATTAGGTTAACAACTCTTAATGCCTTTTTGGCAATGCTGTTACAGTGAGCTCTGGCACTTAGATCATTAGAGATGAGTACTCTTTGACAGAGTGAGGGTCGTCTACTTTTTTGCCAACCGTGAATAGGAATAATCAGAATCCCTTGATTGTGAGATGGCAATAATATAAATTTAATGAATAAAATAACCCAGAGCTCTCCTACAAAATCCAAAATGGAATAGAAGAAGACTGGTCCTTGAGTTTGGTCCATTCTCCCCAAAGCTTACATTTTATTTTATTCCGTTTTATATTTTATTTTTAGTCTTTACTGTTCAAATGTTTTTTTTTTCCCTTTTGCCTTTTCCTCACTTGCTGTGACTCTCAATTGCTTTCCCTGGGTTTGAGTGACATCATCTGATATAAAATTGGCTGCCAGGGAAGAAGACACAAGCAGCCAGAAGAATAACAATACAAAACATGGGGCAGCAGAGATGAAAAAAAAAATTTTTTTTTTACAGTTCTTCATTACTTAGGGTAAATCCTGATCCTGCTGGAATTAATATTCTGACCTCAACGCTTATAAAAATAAGGTCATGCCTGCTGGTTTATCATTTGTTCTGTCTTAGAAACTGACCCTGGCTGACCAACAATGCTCCAGGCCTCTTTTCTGAAACTGCAGTTGTAATATATCCATTTTATTTTATCTTCTACTGTGACCTAGGCACTGATCCCAGAAACAAGATTTTTTTAAAAAAAAAAACCCTGAATTGCTGGCCTTGCAGGATCAAAGAAATCTTCCAAGAAAGGGGGTGGGGCACAATGCCTTGTGAAAAACCTAGATAAGAATGGATCTTGCAAAGGCCACCCGTGAGTTGAGGCTTTGCGGAGAAATGTTGCTTCCCAAATCAGCTCCACCTTTCTCTGCTGCATTTTTAGCCAAGATGTCTCCTCAGATCTCTTCAGGAAAGGAGAAAAAAAGGAGCCCTTCCGAGCCAAAACTCAGCAGAAATAAGAAATAGAAAGAAGGGGAGGGAAGGGGGAAAGAGAAGGGAAGGAAAAAGAGGGAAGGGAAGGGGGGAAGGGAATGGAAGGAGAAAGAGAGGAGAGGAGAGGGGAGGGGAGGGGAGGGGAGGGGAGAGGAGAGGAGAGGAGAGGAGAGGAGAGGAGAGGAGAGGAGAGGAGAGGAGAGGAGAGGAGAGGAGAGGAGAGGAGAAGAAAGAGGGAGGGAGGGAGGGAAAGAAAATGGAAGGAAGGAGGGAGGGAGGGAGGGAGCAAAGGAAGGAAAAGAAGAAGGAAGGAAAAGAAAATGGAAGGGAGGGAGGAGGGAAGGAAGGAAGGAAGGAAAAGAAGGAGGGAGGGAGGATAGAAGACAAAAAGGAGAAAAAGGAGGAGGAGGAAGGAAGGAAGAAAAAAAGATAGACGAAGAAAAGAAGAAAAAAAGAGGAGGAGGAGAAGGGAGGAAGTAAGGAGGGAGGAAGGGAGGAAGACGACAGGTTTTCAAAGTTTAATCTCCCAGAGCTCCCATAATAGCCTTGCTGAGCCTGGTCCTCTCTTATTTCACTTCTTCGTTTCCTTCCCTCCTTTTGATGCCTTGGATCCAGAGCAGCTCCTCCTCCTTCTTCCAGGAAAAGAGCTCGAATGCAGAAATGCTGGGATGGAATGACAAACCCCAGCACAAAATGCGAATCTTGGGAGGGCTAAGAAAAGCAACCGAGGTCACCCAAAACGAACGCAGCCAAAGACAACCCAGGCCGAAGGTCCTAACTTCCCCTCAATCTCTTCCCAGGGCTTTCTTCCAAGACAGGGGTCTCTCCAACCTTGGCCACTTTAAGACTTGTGGACTTCAACTCCCAGAATTCCTCAGCCAGCTTTGCTGTCTTTAAGACTTGTGATATCTTCAGGACTTGTGGACTTCAGCTCCCAGTTGAAGTCCACAAGTCTTTTAAGTTGCCTAGGTTGGAGATCCCAGTTCCAAGATGGAGTTGGAATGGTTCCTCTAACACCCCACAGGATGGAGGCAAGTCTGGTCTCTGGGGAGAAGCTATTCTGTAGACGTGGGGCTGCAAAAGAGGAGGTTTAACTCCATAGATCCTGTAGACCCCACTCTCTGGGGGTTCCCAAAAGGCCTAAAAATATGGCTTTGGTCCCAAACTTCAGGCTAATAGGGGAGAGCTGCCATGTCGTGTTTTATAGTGCTTGGTTTTTTTTAAAAAAAAATAAATACAATAAGATCGTCCAATAAGTGTAACTAGGGTCCCACTGCATGTTTCCAATTGTCTTGTTTTATGGGTTTCCCCCCCCCTCTTTATTGCATTTCTTGTTGTGTGTATTTTTTTTTCCTTGTTTCTAAAATTATATGCGCTGCCTGGGGATGCTTTGTGCGTCAGACAGCATTAGTATATTATAAAATAAATAACATGTATGTCTGGGTCTTAAATTAAAAAAAGAGCATCAGCCATTTTTCTTCCAGACTTTACTCAAACGCGGAGTTGTGTTTTCATAAAACAAACACACTAGAGGTGAATTTCTGGGTTCTTTCTGGGAGACAGAATTCCCAATATAGGTGGGGCTGTTCTGCAGGTTTCCATCTCACTTGCAGATTTTTACCTTAGAAATCTTAAAGAAGCAGACCTTGGTATCCGTCAGCATACAAACTTAAGGTGCAGAAATCAGGGCCTCGTTCTTTAATAAATGGAGCGATTTCCTTCCTTCCTTCCTTCCTTCCTTCCTTCCTTCCTTCCTTCCTTCCTTCCTTCCTTCCTTCCCACCCTCCCTCTTTTCCTTCTTTTCTTCTACCATCCCTCCTTCTTTTCTTTCCTTCCTTCCTTCCTCCTTTCCTCTTCTCTTTCTCATTTCCTTTGTTTCTTCCCCACCATCCAGTCAGCACTGAAGAAGCTTCTTGGATGAGAAGAGAAACGTCTTCAAAGAAAAACCAGAAAGTCCAGTTGCCTCTTGAAAAAGCACCTTTGGGATAACCGTGACCTGGATGACTGAGAACCTCCATAGACTTCCATTTCTTCCTTCCTTCCTTCCTTCCATTTCTTCCTTCCTTCCTTCCTTCCTTCCTTCCTTCCTTCCTTCCTTCGAGATATACAGCAAAGGACAAAATTGAAACAGGACACAATCCTATTTCAGGAATGTTTGCTTTCAGGACCCTGGAGAGCAACCATTCACGTGATGTCAGGTTTCTAGGCCTGTGCAATGCAGCTCAGCTTCCCTTCTCCCAAATGTTTCATATCAGAGAAGTGAAGTGACTTTCCCTATCAAAGCAAATCTGCTGTCTTTTGTGCCATGACAAAGGGCTTCCTGACCCTGTCCAGTCTTGTCCCAGAATGGGTGTGCATACACAGACCTCAGTGGTGAAATCCAATTTTTTTTTACTACCGGTTCTGTAGATGTGGCTTGTTGGGTGTGGCAAGGGAACGATACTGCAAAATCTCCATTCCCTCCCCTCTCTGGGGCCAGCCAGAGGTGGTATTTGCCGGTTCTCCGGACTGCTCAAAATTTCCGCTACTGGTTCTCCAGAACCTGTCAGAAGAGAAGAGAAGAGAAGATGAAATGAAATAAAGGATAGGATAGGATAGGATAGGATAGGATAGGATAGGATAGGATAGGATAGGATAGGATAGGATAGGATAGGGTAGGGTAGGGTAGGGTAGGGTAGGGTAGGGTAGGGTAGGGTAGGGTAGAATATAGATTAGATTAGATTAGATTAGATTAGATTAGAGTAGAGTAGAGTAGAGTAGAGTAGAGTAGAGTAGAGTAGAGTAGAGTAGAGTAGAGTAGAGTAGAATATAGAATAGAGTAGTGTAGAGTAAAGTAGAGTAGAGTAGGGTAGGGTAACGAAGAGAAGAGAAGAGAAGAGAAGAGAAGAGAAGAGAAGAGAAGAGAAGAGAAGAGAAGAGAAGAGAAGAGAAGATGAAATGGAATAAAGAATAGAATGAGTAGGACAGGACAGGACAGGACAGGACAGGACAGGACAGGATAGCAGAGTTGGAAGGAACCTTATAGGTCTTCTGGTCAACTCCTGCTCAGCCAGGAAGCCCTACACCCTTTCAGACAAACGGTTATCCAGTCACTTTGGATCGCTTTGCAAACTCTGCCACCCACACAGCACGGCAGCTTCACTTCGCCTCGAAAATTAATGGAGATCCAGAGCTCCCCATTAACGCTGAGTGAACTTTGCATAGCCTGAAAAGCAGAAACAAGAGGTTGCTTGTTTGTGCAGCTTCTTCTTCTGGTTACCTGGGAGACACTCTTGCTCACCACAGACATCCAGGGAAGCCTATATATTTGCACGCTCTCTTCCCCAAGCAAGCAGCTCAGAGAAAGTTCCTGCCAAAAATCATTGGCCAATACCTGCTTTGGGTCACAATAACTGTGGCACTCACACGGGGTGTGTGTGTGTGTGTGTGTCTCCATTTGTTCCTCTCCAGCCAGGGCAAGACCTCTACAACCAGGCTCTCAAAACATGGTGACTTTAAGACCTGTGGATTTCAACTCCCAGAATTCCCCAGCCAGAGCAGGGCTTCTAAAGCTAGGCTCTCAAAACCAGGCGACTTTAAGACCTGTGGACTTCAACTCCCAGAATTCCCCAGCCACAGCAGGGCCTCTAAAGCCAGGCTCTCCAAACCAGACGACTTTAAGACCTGTGGACTTCAACTCCCAGAATTCCCCAGCCAGTGCTGCTCTAGTCCTGCTCTGGTCCCATTGCTGGGAAGATGTGGGGGGAGATGCCAGCAGAGTATTAAAAATGGCTCTCCCACCTCTTTCGCTCTTAATTCGGTTGCTTGGTTGTGAATTTTCCTTTCTTCCCCGCTCTCAGCCTTTCCTCTTGAGAACCGGGGAGAAATAGCGCAGAAAGAAGTCAGTGCTCTCCCTCGACGGAGGAATCGGACCAGCAATGCATAAAATTACCCCGTTTTCTTTCTTGCACTCCCTTTATTAATTAAATGAGCACAGCTCCTCTTCCTCCCTCGCTTGCCTCAAAGGTCGACATTCCTCCCCAATAACTCAGAACGGTGATTCCATCCCAGTTTGATTTCAGCGGGAAAATGCATCGCTTGGATGGGATCTAAATAAAGAGCGATGGGCGGTATAGGGAGTCCTCAACGTACGACCAGAATCGGCCCCGAATTTCCATTGCTAAGCGAGGTCATTGTTAAGTGAGTCACACCAGATTTTGTGACCTTTATTTTGCCATGGTTGTTAAGTGTACAGCAACAGCAATGCCACTGAGACGTATATACCGATTCACAGTGCTTTTACAGCCCTCTCTAAGCAGTTTACAGAGTCAGCCTCTTGCCACCAACAATCTGGGTTCTCATTTTACTGACCTTGGAAGGATAGGAGGCTGAGTCAACCTTGAGCCGGTCAAGATCGTACTCCTGGCAGTGAGCAGAGTCAGCCTGCAATATTGTATACTAACCATTGTGCCACCACAGAAGGATGGATGGATGGATGGAAGGAAGGAAGGAAGGAAGGAAGGAAGGAAGGAAGGAAGGAAGGA
>WNWU01000071.1:1587472-1597560 GCA_012654045.1 Ptyas mucosa
ATAGATAGATAGATAGATAGATAGATAGATAGATAGATAGATAGATATTTTACATAGGCCTAAAAACTCACACATTTGCCTAAAGTCAAGTTAGAGTAGACACACACAATCCTGGCAGTCCTCGGCATACAACCACAATTGGAAGCAGAATTTCTGGTGGTTAAGTGAGTCACACCCAACTTTATGCCCTTTTGGGGGGTGGGGCAGGGTTGTTAAGTGAAACTGCAGTTCTGAAGTGAATACAGGTAAGTCCTCGACTTACAACCATTGGTGTGGTTACCGTTCGTAGTTACCACAGCACTGAAGAATGTGACTCAGTGGGGTGCACTGAGCTCCACCAACCTCATCGCACCTATGTTGTGCACTGACAATAAAGACATTTAATTTAATTTCCAACTCTGTTAATCCGTTAATAGGGAGGAGATCCACTTGGAGTGACCCTGATTCTCTTTTTGCAAGAAGGGAAGGAAAACCAGAAAACAAGTCTTGTCTTTTTATTTGTTTATTTCTGATCGCCCGACCTTCTTCAAATACCACTGCTCCCAACTTGCACGGACCTCCATGGTTTTTAACGCCAGACGTAAACGCAGCAATAGATTATGGGTGACCATCCCATAAAGAGGATGAATATTGTTTTACAGGAGATGAAACAAGATAAAGTCACAACACATTCCTTTTTTTATTGCGTTTTTCCCTGAGTGTTTTTCTTTTTTTTAAAAAAAAATGAAAGTTTTGCAGAGTCCTTTCAATTTACCCTCCTCCGCCTGGTGTATCTATTTCAAATCAGCCAGCAGTTTAAAGAGAAAATTGCTTTTTTCTTTTTGCTACTTCCTGCATTCTAGCTTTCTTTTTTTTTTTTAAAGTTGTCCCCTCTTTCTTTTTCTTTTCTTTTCTTTTTTTTTTCCGTTCTCGCCAAAAGTGTATTTAAAATCTTTTCAACAATGGCGAAATGTTGAACCTTGGATCGTTTTTCATGAGCTTTTTGAATGCAGAGGAAAAAAAAGGGGGGGGGGAAATCTCCAGCAATCCAGATCTGAGAGGAGTAATAGAAATGTAGGGGTTGGGAGAAAGAAGGGAGGGAGAGGAAAAAAGGTGGAAATAAAAGCAGAAGAAAAATAGCAGAAAGCAGCGGCACAGACGATCCTCCACTTGTGACCTTAGCTGAGGTCTGGAATTATGGTTATAAATTGTTGCTGTCATAAATTGAGACATCACGTAACCAGATCTGATATTTTGACATTTTTTGTGGCAGTTATTAAGTGAATACAAATAATCCTTAAATTACAACCCTGAACTCAAAGGTTTCTGTTGCTAAATGAGATGTTTGTTAAGTGAGTTTTGCCCTGTTTTACGACCTTCCTGGCCACAGTCATTAAATAAATTGTTGCAGTTATTAAGTTAGTAACAGAGTTGTTGAATGAATTTGACTTCCCTGTTGGCTTTGCTCGTCAGAAGGTCGTAAAAAGGTGTGACTTCAGGACATGGTAACCGTCATAAATACGAAGCATCTGAATTTTGAACACCCACCTACTCAATCATCATCTGCTCCTCCTCCTCCCTTTCCCTGCCTCTTCTCTCCGGGAGGGAATGAAAACCACCAGCATTTTCCTTTTTAGAGGGATGAGGGCTGGAGCGATCATGTTGCCATTTCATTAGAAAGGCATTGTTCGGCTGATTGACAGATGGCAGAGTCCAGGAAAATTACGCTCACAGCTGCACATCCCATCAGCTGCAATTTATGTCTCACGCATGTGGCTGTGTGTCTGCGGGCACCCTTGGAGCCAGAAAGCCAAGCAGGAGACCAGGAAAAAAGAAAAAGAGAGAGAGAGAGAGAGAGAGAGAGAGACAGAGACAGAGACAGAGACAGAGACAGAGACAGAGACAGAGACACACAGAGAGAGAGAGAGACAGAGAAAGAGAGAGAGAAAGAGAGAGAAAGAAAGAATGAGAAAGGAAGGAAGGAAGGGAGGGAGGGAGGGAGAGAGGGAAGAAAGAAAGAAAGAAAGAAAGAAAGAAAGAAAGAAAGAAAGAAAGAAAGAAAGAAAGAAAGAAAGAAAGGCAGGAGGGAGAGATGGAGGGAGGGAGAGAGAAAGAAAGAAAGAAAGAAAGAAAGAAAGAAAGAAAGAAAGAAAGAAAGAAAGAAAGAAAGACAGGAGGGAGAGAGAGAGGAAGGAAGGAGGGAAGGAAGGAAGAAAAGAAAGAAAGAAAGAGGCAGGAGGGAGAGATGGAGGGAGGGAGAGAGAGAGAAAGAAAGAAAGAAAGAAAGAAAGAAAGAAAGAAAGAAAGAAAGAAAGAAAGAAAGAAAGAAAGAAAGAAAGAAAGAAGCTGAAGGCAATAACTTTGCACTGACTCTTAGGGATTAATCAACCTTCTGCTATCTTGAAATCTCAGCCCCACAAGAAGAGGATAAGGCCACCATCATGGAGCTCTTAGACCCCAATTCCCAGAATCCTTTGGGGGCCTCGTCACGACCTCAAAATGAACCATTCGGATCCGTGCCTTGCTTCTTTTCTTATTTGTCACCTGCTTTTTCCCCTTGAGCCACGTGGTTGACCAAGGTCCCTTCCAGGTCTACTCTGATGGATGTAAACTTCCAGCTTAGGAAAACACATCTTCCACCACAGAAGCAGAGGACTTGATTCACTTCTGTCTACTGTATTTTTTTAAAAAAATAATGGTACAGTGATTGAGACTTTTTCTCACGCGCCGCTCTTGGAGCCTTTTATCCAGAAGCAGAGGGTCTAAGGTTGAGTTTTTAACGTCTCCAAAAACAAACACACCTAGGAAATCTGTGAGCTGCTGCTCAAATCACACCTCCAGCTTAGCGCTAAGAACATGAGTTTGGTTGGGGTTTTAGCAGGTCATGTGAAACAAGTTTGCAAATTACGTTTTCCGGCTGAGTGTTACAGATCATACAAACCATTAGGTCTTCTCTGTTGTTCTGTCCCAGCTACGGACCGCAAAGAACGCAGCACACACAAACTCTGTACAAAGCTTATTTTACTCAAATAACTTAGTCTTTATCAACCAAAGGCTGTTAATAAACTGTCTTAACAGCCCACCAGAATTCTAAGATAAGGTCATCACGATCTTACGAAGGTTGGCAGAAAGCCCAGAAGCAATTCGCAGAGAATCCAGACGCGAAGGAGAACGAACTAAAGTTGTTCCCTGCAAATTGCTTCAGTCGGCGTTCCTCCTTAAATAGGCTAAGGGAGTGGCCAATTAGCCCCAAGCCTTACTCTCGAGGAGACCTCCTCCTGAGGAGCCACTCCTGCCTTTTGGCAGCTCTGCGCGCCCGTGCATCGAGAAGAGGCTCCTCCTCTTCTTCCTCTTCACTTAAAGGAGCTTCTGGAGATTCTGAGGGCCATGGCTGAATCCCTGCCTCTGGCACCACATCTTCTCCAGCCTCCTCACTGTCCGACTTGAGCGCCAGCTGCACAGGCTGCTGGCGCAGCACCACACCAGCCTCCTCACTGTCTGAATCAGCTACAATCTGCACAGGCCGCTGTGCACGCATAACAACCCCCCCCCCAGCACTCCCCCCGTTTTTGGCACGTGATGCCACAATGGGCCCAGTAGCCCGTTTTTCGTTCCCCCCAGGCTCCAGAAGCTTTCTGGAAAAGCAAACCTTATAGCTGGATCTCCCCAATCTCTCCACAGTCCCTTCGTTCCAGGGGTGGATTCTACTTACCTTTACTACCGGTTCTATAGAAGCGGTGCGAACCAGGGACAACCCACCACTGCTCCGTTCGTAAGCAACGCACCCTGGCATCTACCTGTGCCCCCAGCTCCAGATGAGACTAAACGCTGGCATTAGGCAAGAAAGTAAATACCATCTGCTCCAGACAGGTTTCTGTGGCTGGAAAGGTGGAGTGGGGAGGAGAGGAGGAAGCCATGTCCCAGGGAGACCTCGGGCTCTTCTTCTCTTCCCGTCTGGCCCACCGCGAGCCCCCGTCTGCCAAAAAAACGGCAGCAGATGATCAAACTCGAAACCTGGCCTGGCTGCAAAACCTCTCTGCGCTTCAGACTCATTTATGCAATGCCCGGAAAACCTGGCCGAGACATTTTATGCTACAAAGACCTCCGGTGATAGGGAAAAAAACAAAACATAAAAAGAGGCATGATTTAAGCCAAAAAGATTCTGCCTCTTTTTTTTTTTTTTTTTAAAGTACACTTTCCAAATGCCAGGCCTTGATTCTCTGAGAAGAGTTTCCACGTTAGATTTGTAACAAAGAGCATCATTTGGGGCTTTTACTAAACTCTTCCACTTTTAGTGATTGGGGGAAAAGGGGGGCCCTAAGCCGTTTCGGAGAAGGGGCTTGGTTTTTAGTCTTTAAAATCAAGACTTTTTGGGAGGGGGGGTGAATGCCGAAGAGAGAGAGAGAGAATAGCTGTGGAGTCCTTGGTCCTCCATGAGCTTGGTTGATTTCTTGCAGATGTTTCATGACCCAACTAGGTAACATCATCAGTGCCAGAAGGGAGAGTGGTCTGCTCTCCTTATAGACTGTGGCTTGCCCTGTTAGTGTTGGTTGATTAGGCTGTTGTTTACCACCAAGAACACCAGGGACTAGAACTCCCAATTTCTTGGTGATTGGCCCCAAGTCACCCAGCTGGCTTTCATGCCTAAGGCAGAACTAGAACTCCCAGTCTCCTGGTGATGGGCCCAAAGTCACCCATTCAGCTTTCATGCCTAAAGGCGTGACTAGAACTCCCAGTTTCCTGGTTTCTTGCCTGGTTTAATGTTCAATAAATCCACAGCTGAATCTGATCCACGAATCAAATCTTAAAGACCTTTTGCAAACTAAGGGCAGCTTAGAAACCAAGATTCAACACCCATCATCTTGGTCAGATTGGTTTCTCTCCAAACCAGGCCCCGTCACTTTTTGGAACTGCCTGGCTTCGAAGCCTTGGGAGGTATGGGGTTTTTTTGTGTGTGTGTGTGCTTCAGATCATCCTGGAGAGAAAGCAGATTTCAGGCCAAAGGTCAACCTTTTGACAGGTCTCCAAGCTGGCAGGGCCTCCTCTTCCTTCTCTGGCTGGCCAGCTGGCCTTTGGTCTTCTCAAGATAACATTTGAGAGACACACAGTTGGATCAATTCCCCCGCCGTGCCCTTCTGAGATAACGTCAGGTCTCTGGATGACTCCTGGATGCCAAAACGGCCATTCATCTGCCAGGAAGAGTCTGGTAGAGTCACCTCAGATGCCCAAAGAATTATGCTTTGGAGCTGTCTGCTTGGGCAAGATAACCTATTCTTTACAAGCCTCCATTCGTGGTCCCATTGTGGCTGAGCACCCACGCCTGGCCTCCTAAGCCAACCACATTAGCCTTCCCTTGTCTGCCTTCCGCCTTCTCATTAGAGAAGGCCTCCACGGGTTCATTAGACACTATTTGGAGAGACCAAAAAGAGAGAGAGAGAGAGAGAGAGAGAGAGAGAGAGAGAAATTAATTAAAAAGAAAAGGCAAGAAAAGGTAGGAGGGAGGGGGGGAAAGAGACCTCTCCAACTGTGCGCAGAAATTAAAACCTTATTCGCATTTATTCGGCTAACAAGCTGCAGCTAATTAAACTCCCAAACAATGATCCATTATAACACCAATGGCTGCCGTTCCTTCCCATCATCCTTTTCACTTTGGAGCGGGCATTTGGGGGCATTTTCCAGGGAAGGGTCAGTTTGCTGCAAAGGTCTCTCGCTTGCTTTTAGAGGAGAAAGCTTCCGGCCCTTATCTTCCATGAATGTAAAGATCTCTTGCGGAGAGAACAGCCTCCTTTGTCAAAGCCCAGACAGGAAGAAATAAAACGGACACATTAAGGCTAAGCTGTTGGCTTGCTTTTAATGTCCGTGTCGGGGTTCCAAGTAATACACCCAAAGCAGGTAGATTCCTCCAAGAATTGTTCCGTCCCCGTCTCACACACGCACCCAAACAGCCAGCTGGGGGTTAAATAACGTTTCAAACACCCAATGTCAGTTATCAGAAACTTGGCAGCAACTCCGTAGCTGCCTGCCAAGAACTTTACTCCAAGAAGGAGGGGTTGTTCCTCCACCAAATAACACAAACAAAATGCACGCAGTTTAAGCAGTCCAGTTCGTAAATTAAATCCACAGCAGATTTAGGCGTTGTTTTCCAGAGGTGCAAAGTGACTTGCCAGAAGTTTCAGCTTTGTCCGTCACAGAGTCTGACTGGCCACCACACTCCCTTATATAGCCTGTGGGTGTGGTCCAGTGACTCAGCTTAATCTCTGGCACGCCTCCTCTTCTGCTGTGTACGTTTGTCTCGCCGACGCTGGTGTGGATCCAGCCACAACTTATCTCCGTCGTCACTATCCAACTGATCGGAGACACCTGGCTCCTGGCCAACCTCTTCTCCTTCGGCCGACACCTGAGGAATTGCCAGAGAGGAGGGTCCTGGAGAGGGAGGCCTGGCCGACTCCTCTCCTTCATGTTCGGAGCCTTCTTCCTCCAATAAGAGGGGGTCGGGGGTCGGAGCCACAACAAGAATAGCTTTATAGGATATTGTTCTGTCCCCATCTCACACATGCACACAAACAGTCAGCCAGGAGTTAATAAAACCAGCAGTCAGGAATTCCTTTGAGATAACAGAATTGGCAGCAACCCGTAGCTGCCTGCCAAAGACTTTACTCACAAAGGGAGGTTTTTCTCCTCCATCCGATACACCAAAATAAGTCCACAAAGTCAAAGAATTATCAAGTCCAGTCCATAATAAATCCAAGGAGGGCATATAACAAAGTTCCAGAAACGCAGAATGACTTGCTAGCTTTTCAGTTTTGTCCATCACAAGGCCTGAATGGCCACCACACCCCCTTTTATCCCCTGTGGGGTGTGGTCCAGTGACTCAGCTTAATCTCTGGCACGCCTCTTTCTCTGCTGTGTGCGCTTATCTTTCCGACGCTGTCGGGGATCCAGCCAAAACTCATCTCCGTCGCTGTCTAACTGCGGCTGCTCGGAAGTGCCTGGCTCCTGGCCAATCTCTTGGCCTTCGGAGGACACCGGAGGCATTGACAGAGAGGAGGGTCCTGGAGAGGGAGACCTTGCCAACTCCTCTCTTTCACTTTCAAAGTCTTCTCCTCCTGATAAGACAGGCTCGGGGGTCGGAGTCACAACAGATATATCATATTGGCACCGTTCTGGTGAAAACCGGCTCTGAAGGTTCCTGCAGTTTTCACCTAATTAAAAATAAAAGTTTTTCCCCTTCCCCCAAACAATCAGTCACATGGTCCAATCAAAGTGCCATCTGGTTGCCTGGTAACATCACTCCTCCTCTCACTGGCCAGGTGTTAGAATGTCCTTGGTTCCCAGGGAAAAGTATTTTGTTTTGGCTACAAAATCATAGCTATCTCTAATCCCCACCCCCCTCCCTATCCCTCAGCTCCAGTGTGGCAACCCTGAAGTCTCAAAATGGCTGTGGTCAGGTGAGCTTCAAGGCTGACAGTCCATTTTTAGGAGATCTCTTGGCCTCACCCGCAGCTCCAAAGAAATAGAAGGCAGGACAAGAAGCAACGGATGGAAACGGATCAAGGAGAGAAGCAACCTGGAATTAAGGAGAAAATTCCTAACAGTGAGGACAATCTACCAGTGGAACTGCTTGCCACCAGAAGTTGTGGAGGTTTTAAGAAGAGAACGGAGAACTATTAATACTTAATTAATATTAATACTGCCCCTCCCCAGGAGTCTCCATGTGGCCCGTTTTGGATACTAGGTAAGAGGCTCTGAGAGGGTGAAAAACGGGCCTTCCAGATGTTCCAAAAGGCTGGAAATGGGCCTGTTCCCAGCCTCCAGAGGGCCTCCAGAGCCCGGGGGAGGCTGTTTTTGCCCTCCTGGAGACTCAAAGAAAGCCTCCGGAGCTTGGAGAGGACAAAAAGCTCCTCCCCCAAGGTGCAGGAGGCTGAGTAGGCCACACTCACCATGGCCACGCCCACCCAGCAATCAGGCAGAGAACCCTTTGCTAAAATTTTTGAAACCCACCCCTGAGTTCGTGGTTGCCGCATCAAAGGGAGGGGTTAAAATGATCTCCCTCCCCCCACATATCCCCAGCAAAGTCAGAACTGGGGAAAGGACACAGGGTCTCTCTCTCTCTCTCTCTCTCTCTCTCTCTCTCTCTCTCTCTCTCTCCCCCCCTCTCTCTCTCTCTCTGTGTGTGTGTGTGTGTCTTTGCTGCAGAAAGGGACAAAGTTGACTGAAGGCTGTTTCCTACCATTAAAAAGCAATAAGCCATTTCTGGAAAAAGGAAGCGGCACAGAGGAAATAACCCATTAAGGCACTCAAATGCACTTTTTCCCCCTCCTCCCCGGCTATCCAGTGGTTTGCAAGATCCCATTAAACATCTGGAGGCATCCAGGGCCGGGCTGTGTTAATGGGGTTGCTTACCAAGCCAGCTGTTGCCTAAAACGACTCTGGGTGACTCTTGCTTCCAAACATTGAGAAAGGCAAGGACCATTTCGAAAAAGAGACGCGATTTGCAGAATTTTTCTTTCCATTCCCGGGAAAGAAAGCAGCTTCTCTCTCCCCGCCTTCCTCTTCCCCCCACACCTCAAACATTGGAGTCTAAAAGCTTGCAAGGGAACAAGATTGTGGTGAGTAAGCAGCCAGCCAACATCTGGGTCGTAATTCTGTTTATATCTCCATTGGGTTGTGTCTCTTGTCCTGTCTGCCAGGAACTAAGGGAAAAGGGGAGGTGGGGTTATGTCAGGTTACCCTTACAAGAAGCCTGCAAGGTAGGCCAAGCTATTAACGGAGGGATACAATCAAGATCAAGGGAGGTCCTAATACCAATCTATAAAGCCTTAGGAAGACCACACCTAGAGTACTGCACAGGGGTGAAATCCAGCAGGTTCTGACAGGTTCTGCAGAACTGGTAGCGGAAATTTTGAGCAGTTCGGAGAACCGGCAAATACCACCTCTGGCTGGCCCCAGGAGTGGGATGGGAATGGAGATTTTGCAGTATCCTTCCCCTGGAGTGGGGTGAGAATGGAGATTTTGCAGTATCCTTCCCCCAGGAGGGGAGGGAATGGAGATTTTGCAGTATCCTTCCCCTGCCACACCCACCAAGCCAGCCCACAGAACCGGTAGAAAATGAGGAAGGATGCTGTGGCCTAGAGGTGGAACTCTTGGCTCACAATCAGGAGGTTGTGAGTTCGATCCTAGGTAGAGGCAGATGTAGGGTCTCCCGCTTGGGCAGGGGGTTGGACTGGTGACCTGCAAGATCCCTTCCAACTCTGTTAATCCGTTAGTTCACTCAAAAACCGTGTTAGTCACTTAACCTCCGCATTGGTTCACTTCACAACTGTGGCAAGGAAGGTCGTAAAATAGGGCAAAACTCGCTCAACGATGGAATGTTGGCGGCTCAGTAGTGGTCATAAGTCGAGGACTGCCTGTATTTCCATGTGAAATTGTGAAGGAAGGGTGTTTTTTTTTCCCCTCGGTGGCCGGAGAGAGAGGTGAATGGCAGGTTTCGACAGAGACTCATTAAAGTCCTCCTGGCTGCCCTCTCTTTGCCCCCACGGCTCTTTCAAGAAATTATTTAAGATCATCCTGGAAAGATTATTTATTTAGCAATTTAAAAGGGGCCATAAAAACGCTGCCTTTTCTCCTGACAAGAGCCTGGCGAGTCAGGTCTATTTTTAATTTTTATGTTTGCAGGTAATGAGCTGCCATCCAAGATTTTTTCCTCGTGACTCTGATCGGGTTTTTTTCCGGAAAGCGTCGGGATACGAGCCCGGAGGGATCCCAGGGGGGAGGAGGAGGAGGAGGAGGAAGCAGAGAAGAGGAAGAGGGGAGAGGAGGAGGAAGAGAAGAGGAAGAGGAAGAAGAAGGAGGAGGAGAAGAATAAGAGGAGGAGGAGGAGGCAGAGAAGAGGAAGAGGGAGGAGAAGGAGAGGAAGAGGAAGAGGAAGGAGGAGGAGGAGGAGAAGAGGAGGAGGAGGGGGAGGAGGAGGGGAGGAAGAGGAAGGAGGAGGAAGAGGAAGGAGGAGGAGGAGAGGAGGAGGAGAAGAAGAAGAGGAAGAGGAAGAGGAAGAGGAAGAGGAAGAAGAAGAAGAAGAAGAAGAAGAAGAAGAAGAAGAAGAAGAAGAAGAA
>WNWU01000071.1:1598362-1608626 GCA_012654045.1 Ptyas mucosa
CTCTCTCTCTCTCTCTCTCTCTCTCTCTCTCTCTCTCTCTCTCTCTCTCTCTGTGTGTGTGTGTGTGTTTGTGTGTGTGTTGAAGACAGCACAATGCAGGTTGATTGCGTTGAAGGTCAACGGTTAGAGTTGGGTGCGAATGAGAAATTGATACAGGAAGAACATTGGTCTCCTGTAAATAAATATATATATATACTGTATGTATGTATGTTTGTTTGTATCCCACCATTATTCTTTTTTATAAACAACTCAAGGTGATGAAGGTACCTAATACAACCTTCCCCCTCTTATTTTCCCCACAACAACCCTGGGAGGAGAGAGAATGACTAGCTCAAAGTCACCCATGCAGCGTTCATGCCTAAAGTGAGACTAGAACTCACCGTCTCCTGGTGATTGATCTACAGTCACCCAGCCGGCTTTCACATCTAAGGCATGGCTAGAACTCATCATCTCCTGGTGATTGGCCCAAAGTCACCCAGCTAGTTTCATGCCTAAAACAGAACTAGAACTCACTGTCTCCTGGTGATTGACCTACAGACACCCAGCTGGCTTTTGTATCTAAGGTGTGACTAGAACTCACCATCTCCAGGTGATTGGCGCAAAGTCACCCAGACAGTTTTCATCCCTAAAGTGACACTAGAACTCACCCTCTCCTGGTGATTGGCCCAAAGTGACCAAGCTGGTTTCCTGCCTAAGAAAGGACTAGAATTCTTTACAATCTCCTGGTTTCTAGCCCAGGACCTTTACCATTCTGGTAGCAAATTGGGTCTCAGGGATGAACTAAATTGATTAACCGGTCTCTGCACGATCAACTGATTTATTGTATGAAGGCAGCCAGTGGATCTCTCTCTCCGTCTTTCCTTTCTGTCTCCATTCTGCTCGATCCGCCGAGTGATCTGATCCCTTCTCTGTGTGCAGCAGAGATCAAAGACTTTTCGCCTCTTGCTTTCAACAAGAATTGCAAGGGACAGACGTCCCAAATAGTCAGTCCCCTGGGCTACTCTAAGCTTTGGTAACGGTTGGCTATCTAAGCTGTGATTCTTCTCTTAATGACCGAAACATGGTTTGAAAGGAATGAAAGCAATTACTGGTTCACCATGATCCTCATTAGGGTGACTTGCGAGGGGGATTAGTGGAGAGTTTTCCCCCCCAGTGTTGCTGTGAGACCCTCATTCAGATGAGCGTGGAAGGGAAGGAAGGCGTAGGGGCATCCCTAGATCTCTCCTGGGGAAACAGAGACAACCCACACAGACCTGGATTGAGGGTTACAATATCACTTCGCTCAACCTCCAGCTTCCCAAGAGACCATCTTGGTTTCCCTTAAGCCACTGTTTCTTGAACTTCTCAACTTCTCAGCCAAGCCAGAATTCTGAGAGTTGAAGATCACGCATCCTAAGATGACCAAGGTTCAGAATCAGTGAGATATAGGTAAAGGTAAAGGTTCCCCTCGCACATATGTGCTAGTCGTTCCCGACTCTAGGGGGCGGTGCTCATCTCTGTTTCAAAGCCGAAGAGTCAGCGCTGTCCGAAGACGTCTCCGTGGTCATGTGGCCGACATGATTCAACGCCAAAGGTGCACGGAACGCTGTTCCCTTCCCACCAAAGGTGGTCCCTATTTTTCTACTTGCATTTTTTACCTGCTTTCGAACTGCTAGGTTGGCAGAAGCTGGGACAAGTCACGGGAGTTCACCCCGTTACGCGGCACTAGGGATTTGAACCGCTGAACTGCTGACCTTCTGATTAACAAGCTCAGCGTCTTACCCACTGAGTCAAAGTGAGATAAGAAAATCCAATTTCTACAGTACCCCTTGAAACTGTTTGCATAAGAAACATTGCCATGATCTGGGCAAAATTCGGTGAATTGTTGGCCTGGGTTTGCCCAAGGTTTACTCCAGTTTTGTTCAACCTGGTTAACTCAATTAAACCAGCTTCAATTGCTTTTGGCTTGTTTGGCATTCAGGGACTTGTCCGAACCAGTCAATAACTGGCTTTACAAGGCATGCTTCATGTGGTTGTCACCTAGGCCCAAGTAGTTTGTTTAGGACTGACACAATCATTCTCAGCTTAGTTCAAATTAAGTCCAAAACAAATTCTTCATAAACAGTCCTTCCGCCTTATCACCAACCTTTGTCTTCTTTGGCACCCTGCCAAAGTGCTTTTCTTGGCAAAGCCCCATGAAGTTCAGAAGCAAGAGACGCCGACAAGAAACAAATGTAGCAACGTTGCTTTCCTACAAAGAGCCCAAGAGCCGTTGCTGCTCTTTTCAGCCTTCTGGGAGGAGCCAATCATCTCCTGGCCTTACTCCCAAGTCGTCCTTTTTGCTTTAGCTGCTCTTGCCTTCTGGCAGCTCTTTTCATGCATGCATTAGGAACAGGCTCCTCCTGTTCCTCTGCCTCTCTGCTATCTGCCTCTGGAGGCTCCGGAGTCCGCGCATCACTCCCAGATGGCCCTGGCCCCATCTCTGCCTCCAACACAGAGCCCTCATCCAGGCCCTCCCCAGACTTCAGGACTGATCCATTGCCCTCCCCAGCCTCCTCACTGTCCGACTCCGCTGCCAGTTCCACAGGCTGCTGGCAGACCACAACAGATGTGGTTAACGGCAGCTTGATGTGTTATGCCAACAGCACCAGTTGGTCAGTTGGGGTTTGGGGCATTATGTGACGCTCCCCAAGAAGTTACTTCAAAATTATGTTCCTTTCCTGGCAGAGTATAAGGTCTTCTGCCTTATTCTAGTATAAGGGGGTTGGACTACAAGATCTCTGATGTCCCTTCCAGCCCTATGATTCTAACTTCTACTTCTATCCATGGTTTACACAAATGGTGGTCATTCCAAGAAGATTGCTTGGGTTCTTTGCTGGCAGGCGTGACGGTAAAGAGGGGAGAACTTCCGTTGTCCTCCTGCAAGTGAGACAGAAAATGCCAATGGTGTCACCGTCTCCCCCACCAGAACTGGAGGGTGGCAGCTGTGGATCTTCCACTCACGCCCCGGCTCCGATCGGCGAGTCCTGCTATTCATTTCCTTACCAGAAAACACTTAGCTACTGAATAGATTTATTCTCTGATCTGTAAGCTGTTTAATGCAAGCTCCGGCTAATAAAAAGAGAAGCAAATGAATCCAGCGAGTTTATTGGCACGAGCCCAGCGTTCCTTCGCTTCGCATCGATGGGGCTATTTTTGGGACTGAAATGATCAAAGGGGGGAGCCCCCCTCCCCCACTCTAGCAGCCTTGGAAGACGAGCTCGGTGCCAGCCTACAGACCTGGAACCTGGAAATATATCATTGTTTTCAACCAAGATTCAACGCACGCTCAGACTTCGCACAAACGTTCCTTGGGTATTTTCAGTTCCAAAAAAAAGGATAGGACATCCAACCCATCCTGCAGAGCCAAATACAGGCACGAGAAAGCTGCAGCTTCAACCCTGAGAGTCTGAAGGAGCTTCTCAACCTTTTTGGCTCTGTTTTCTTGTTTGCGTTTGTTGCAATTTTATAGAGTAAAGTCTCCATAAATTCAACCCTCCCTTTGAATGGGCCATCCATTCATCCATTCATCCAGGAGA
Organism: Ptyas mucosa; assembly: GCA_012654045.1. Lineage (NCBI taxonomy): Eukaryota > Metazoa > Chordata > Lepidosauria > Squamata > Colubridae > Ptyas > Ptyas mucosa. The sequence goes on from WNWU01000071.1 coordinate 1,601,920, forward strand.
TGGGGAGTTCTAGTCCTGCCTTAAGCATGAAAACTGGCTGGATGATTTTGGCCCAATAACCAGGCGACTGTGAGTTCTAGTCCTGCCTTAGGTATGAAAGCCGGCTGGGTGACTTTGGGCCAATCACCAAAAGATAGTGAGTTTTAGTTCTGCTTTAGACAGGAAAGCCAGCTGGGTGACTTTCAGCCAATAACCAGGAGATGGGGAGTTCTAGTCCTGCCTTAAGTATGAAAGCCTTAGGGTGACTTTCATCTAATCACCAGGAGATGGTGAGTTCTAGTCCTGCCTTAGGTATGAAAGCCTTAGGGTGACTTTCACCCAATCACCAGGAGACAGTGAGTTCTAGTTCCATCTTAGACATGAAAGCTGTCTGGGTGACTTTGAACCAATCACCAAGTGAGTTCCAGTCCTGCTTAAGTGATTCATTTAACAACTTTGCCCCCCCCCCAAAAAAGTGGGTCATAAAATCAGATACGATTCACTTAACAATCAGCCTGCTTAGCCACGGAAATTCTGATCCCAGTTGTGTCGAAGATCAAAGGCTCCCTCCACTATTGCACTTCAATGGGTATAATCTTGCAGAGTTTTCTTTCCTTTTAAGAAGCCTTCATAGCACAGCCCCCCAATGCCCCGATTTCACCGCCGTATGGATTTTGTAGTCTTTACAGAAACGAATGACTATTTTCCCTTTGGTGATGGTGATGGGATTCAGCAGGGATTCAAGAGTCCCCCTGCACCCCGTTTTTGCTCCTAGGTGGGTGCAGGAGGCCGAGTGCTGCCTGTCCCACCCCCTGGCCACGCCCACCATGGCCACACCCACCCAGCCGATCATTAGGGCAGAGAACCAGTTGTGAAATTATTTGAATCCCACCACTGAATAAAAATGTTGGCTGAATAACCAGGCAAAAGTACCGAAAGAGTCCAGTACAAAGAAAACGATGGCACCTTGGAGAAGCAGGTAGGATGATGCAGGAAAATTACCATCTCATTAGAAAGAATGGGCTAAAATATTAAATTCAGGTTTCCTCTTTTGCAAATCCTTTTATCAGCCTAAATTTTCTGGACAGTTTCCCAACTCTTTCATTCACCTCTTCCTTCCCCCCCCCCTTTTCCTCGCTTGTTCTTTGCTGCCCTCTAAGAGGGCCTCAAATGCAAAAAATAAAAAATAAAAAATGGTATGCAAATCTGACATTTAATTTAGATGTATCTAAAGAAGCTGCAGGGGTGTTTTTGCTGATCGCGGGAAACTGTCTGCAGTCACACTCTTGAATTCTCTCAACCTCCCGCCACTCCGTTTAATAAAAACCTAAATTTGCCAGTCCCCCGAATCTTCCATCCATCATCATGCAAATAAATATTGCTAATACAAACACGGCACTGATGTTAGCTCTCCCTCCCTCTCCACCTTTAATTTCGCTGCATCTATAATCCAGTGTAACTGTTTACAGCCGAAACAATTTCTGCAAGAACACAATAAGCAGAAAAACCCAAAGAGATTTTATTTTTTTTTAAAAAGAAAAAAAAAATCTGCTACTCTCTTGGGATAGATGCAACTTTAGAATACTTATTAGAATTAATAAAAGGATCAGCAATCACCTTCTTTGGATTCAGCCCCTGCATAACCAGCGATCGGAGCTGGATTCACGCCCCTAAACCCTAAATCGGGGTTTAAAAACCAGGATACTTGTGTTTGCATACTGTCACACATGACACCCAGATAAATCAACCGTATCTTGATTTCAGGCAGCAGCCTGATTCTTGGAACGGTTGGGTTGGTTCTTGTAAATATTGACTCATGTTTGATTCTGGTTGATTTTACGGACATGTCTATGTGGTTTTCTCGGCTTGTCCTTTGGGGGAATGACTCTATGTCCTGGCCCGCCAACGGTCAGCGGAGCTGGCAGCAGAGTCGGACAGTGAGGAGGTTGGAGAGGAACTTGGGCCTGTCCTGGGAGCTGGGGAAAGCTCGGATGAGGGCTCTGCGTCAGAGGCAGAGAGGGAGTTAGACAGCAGCGAGGCAGCGGAACAGCTGGAGCCCGTTCCCAGTGTGCGCAATGCGCAGAGCTGCCAGAAGACAAGAACAATTAAGAAAGCAGGGTAGACTCGGGCGTAAGGCCACACCTTGGAGATGATTGGCCCCTCCCACAGGACACAAAAGAGGAGTGAATGAGATGTGGGCTTTTGCAGGAAGCAATTAGTTCATCTCGTTTCAAGATTGGAAAGTTCTGTTCATGATGCTAATAGACTCTGTGCCAAGTTTGGCCTTGCTCTGTATTTGGAAATTGGTTCTCTGGCAGCATTCCAAGTGAGATAAGGTTTGTGTCGATAAACATTCCTCTGAAAGACTGTTTGCCAAGGCCTTGTTGACTGTGAATGAACAGAATTCGTGTTAATAAAAGAGGTTTTACCGGGATTAAGACTGCTTTGTGCTTTCTAAGGAAGCCTAAGTCAGAACACCCTACAGACCTGGGGCTTCCTAAGGACCTCCTAACAGAGCAGTAACCAGCTTTGATGCCGGACTGAATTTAAATAGAGTTGGACCAACTAACCGTGGCTGAGCTTGAAGAAGTCAGTAGGATGTCTCCAAGTCCAGCCATGGTTAGTTGGGCCAGCTCCATATAAATTCAGTCCAGAACACCGAACAAACCCAGGCTGATATTGATTCAAGGTTCCCGTTGTGACTTTTAAGGATGTTGGCTTGTTGATGGGTTTTCTTAATGACATCATTTTTCTGTAGGGTCTTCTTGTCTTCAGAACCAACCTCTCTCCCATAAATGCCATTGCTTTCCTTCGATGGGTATTTGATGGGTCTTCCACCAGTGGTGGTATTCAGCCGGTTTTATCCGGTTCAGGAGAACTGATAGCAGCGGCTGCGGGAGGCTCCGCCCAAATGCCCGGACATTATCATGCCCCATTTATCAATGTTTTTGACGCTCTGCCCATATGCATTTGCGAACCGGTAGTGAAGGTAAGTGAATACCATCCCTGTCTTACACCACGAATCTACACCTTGGTCCTGACCACGTGTTGTGCTCTGCCAGCAGCCTGCGGAACTGGCAGTGGAGTCAAACAGTGAGGAGGCTGAGGAAGAACATGGGCCAGTCCTGGAGTCTGGGGGAGGACCCGGACGAGAGCTCTGCGTTGGAGGCAGAGATGGGGCCAGGGCCATCTGTGAGTGATGTGCGGACTCCGGAGCCTCCAGAGGCTGACAGCAGAGAGGCAGAGGAACAGGAGGAGCCTGTTCCTACTGCACGCATGAGAAGAGCTGCCAGAAGGCAAGAGCAGCTAAAGCAAAAAGGACGACTCGGGAGTAAGGCCAAGAGATGATTGGCCCCTCCAATAAGGCTTAAAAGACCAGCAACGGCTCTTGGGCTCTTTGCTGGAAAACAACGTTGATAGATTTGTTTCTTGTCTTGCTGCATTTATTTCTTGTCGGAATCTTCTGCTTCTGAACTTTTGCCAAGAGAAGCCTTTGGCAGGTTGCCTAATTAGACCAAGGTTGGTGATAAGGCTGAAGAATTTGTGTTATGAAGAATTTGTTTTGATTTAGTTTGGACTACGCTGAGAATGAGTTAATTCTCAGCTGTTCTAATAAAGTCTGTTTGTTTTTGAACTGATCGCGTCTGATAATACCTACTTGGGCCTGGGTCACAACACCACGTGAGGTCACCAGCCATCTGCCTTGGGTCTCCAGAATTAATAGCATCCCTCATCAGCAGGAAAAGTAGGGAGCCCAGAGACATGGAGGGGTCAGCTGCTTCCAAGAGGAGCTAGGGATTGTGAACCAAAACCCGGAAATCCATCATTTTCATCTGTGAACGTTGTAGCTTTCTAGAAAGAAAGAAAGAAAGACAAAATTGGTGGTTCTATCACGCAGAACCTGAGCCTCAATTCCCAACCCACCCCCCGGCACGCCACTCCAATTTTGTCTTGGGGTGGGGGGGAATAGATTTATATTAGCCTTGCATTTTATTACGGCAGCATCTCGTTTCGGCACGAGGGGCATGAATAAAAGATGGGGCCGCAAATGGCGAAAAGCAGCTAATTAATTAATCGAAGCACAACTATATATTCCTCCATTAAAAAGCAAGAGCATCAAATGAAACCCAGGCCACCTCGGAGACGCCGGAGAACGAAGCAAATTAGAATGAAGATCAAGAGCCCGCAGCTTTACTACGAACACGTGCAGAGTGCCAGGACTCTCTGTTATCCGAGGAAACGTGGGATCCTGGCAGCAAGGACCCCCCCATTGTAGGAACGCTGGTGTAAATACAGATAAAGATTAACAGAGTTGGAAGGGACCTTGTAGGTCATCTACTCCAACCACGCACACCCCTGCCCAAAATTGCATGAGCCCGGGGCGCTGCCTGCAACCGACACAAATACCTGCCAGTTGCCAACTGCCCGAATCTTGATCCCATGACTGTGGGAATGATGCAATGGTTGTGAAGGCAAGGAATGGTCATAAATCCCTGTTTTCAGCATCGTTGTAACTTTGAGAAGTCACTAAACAAATGGTTCTTAAGTCAAGGACCACCTACAGAGAAGCCCACTGGCTCGGCTGAATGCTCTGCTCCAAAGGTGGGCTTCAACCGGTTTGCCCCAACACTGAAAATGTGACTGTGCGCCTTTCCACGCATGCACGCGGCCTTTTGCACATGCGCTGTGCTTGCTCGCGCACTTACACGCATGTACACGGCTTAAACGATGCAGCTAAATAGGACGGCATAGCACTGGGGCAGGTGGGCAAGTGAGCAGGTGGGCCCACCTGCCCCGGTGGTTCACCCATAGGTCACAACTACTGTTTCGCCATAACCGGTACGAACCGGCTGAATCCCATCCCTGCTCTGCTCTCTTTGTGCCTTAGAGGATTTCCCCAAACCAGATCAATCCCTTGAGGCTAGGTAACCTCTGAGTCAGAACAAATCCAAATTCAAATCTTTATTGTCAGTGCACAACGTATGTACAATGAGATTGGTTGCGCTCCCTCAGTGCACGCACACACCCCCGCCAACACAGTACAACAACAGTCCAGGTCGCCCTAAAACTACAACTCCCATGACTGAAATGAACCACAAAGCCCAAACCATATTGGTCTTTAAAAAGAAAAAAACCCTCTCCCAAAATACCTAACTAGCAGCTTGCTTCAGACACTCCAAGGGAGTCCCAGTTAGAGAGGTGGTATTCAGCCGGTTCGGATCGATTCGGGAGAACCGGTAGCAGAAATCGCAGGTAGGCATGGAAGGCCGGGCGTATGCACGGAAAGCGCATGCATGCACAAAGCGAGCATGCACTCTTGCGGCGAACCGGTGGTAACAAAATGTGAAACCCACCGCTGCCCAGCCATTTTCGCAAGGGTGACTTTCCTCCCAGTGGTGGGTTTCAAAAATTTTTACTATCGGTTGTGTGGGTGTGGCTTGGTGAGCGTGGCTTGGTGGGCATGGCAGGGAAAGAATACTGCAAAATCCCCATTTCCTCCCCAATCCAGGGGGAACGATACTGTAAAATCTCCATTCCCACCCCACTCCGGGGGAAGGATACTGCAAAGTCCCCATTCCCTCCCCAATCCAGGGGAAGGATACTATAAAATCTCCACTCCTACCCCACTCCGGGGGAAGGATACTGCAAAATCTCCATTCCGTCCCCCATCCAGGGGAAGGATACTGCAAAATCCCCATTTTGCAGAGAATAGATGGGGGCAGAGCCAGTCAGAATTTTTTCTACTGGTTCTCCGAACTACTCAAAATTTCCACTACCGGTTCTCTAGAACTGGTCAGAACCTGCTGAAACCCACTTCTGCTTCCCCTCCACACCAAGCCAGCTGGTAACTTCGTAGTTAAGATTTTGTGCAGATACTCAGCTGACATCCTCCAAGTAATAAGCCATTTTATTTTTATTTTGTTTACACCAGCCTCTCTTCGACACTCTTCCCCCCTCTTCTTCCAAGGGAGACCTCAAGGCAGGGGCTGACAGCACTGTGCACCGATTGATGAACGAGGATTTTATTTTTATATTTTTTCAAATGAAAATGAGATTAACGGAACGGAGCCAATAATTTAAACAGGTGGCTGAAAAAGAGCAAATGGGATTCGACTGCTTGCAAGCATATGGGCAGCGAATCCAAGTCGGAGAAGGCAGCCAGCTTGGATGATTAAGATTGTGTTTGATTGTGGAATGGCTTCTCCACCCCTCCGGTGCTGTCAAAAGAGGGATCAGCCTTGAATCCCTACACGGTCACAAGCAACTAAATCCAACCTCCCTTGAATTCTGTTGACCCTCCAGGCAAGTACTAACCAGGTTCTATCATCTATCGCTGTCTTTCTGTCTGTCTATCATCTGTCTGTCTATCTAGCTCTATTATCTATCTATCTATCTATCTATCTATCTATCTATCTATCTATCTATCTTCCATCATCTGTGTGTCTATCGGTAGGAGAAGGAATGGCAGAACTGGGGGCAGAGTCAAAAGAGGGATCAATCTAGAATCCCTATGTAACCACAGGCAAACTAAATCCAACCTCCCTTGAATCCTATTGACCCTTATCTAACTCCAGGCAGATGCTAACCAGGATCTATCATCTGTCTGTCTGTCTGTCTGTCTATCACCTGTCAGTCTGTCAGTCTGTCTAGCTATCCATCCATCCATCATCCATCTATCATTATCTATCTATCTATCTATCTATCTATCTATCTATCTATCTATCTAT
>WNWU01000071.1:1621471-1632621 GCA_012654045.1 Ptyas mucosa
GGGGGGGGGCGGTCTGGAGGGTTGGGGCAATGGCTGAAAACTGGCAATGCTCTCTCTCATTTAGAGGGGAGGGGAAAGTCCTCTAAAATGCTAATCGAACTTTCGAATGACTGTAACATTATAGTTAATAAATGAGAGAGAGGGAGAGGAAGGTAGGTAGGTAGGTAAATGATATAGATTGTATAAAGATCTAGATAGAGAGATAAATACACAGACAGTGTATGGCTGACTGGCTGGCAGATAGGTAGGTAGGTAGGTAGGTGGGTGGGTGGGTGGATGGATGGATGGATGGATGGATGGATGGATGGATAGATAGATCATAGATGGATGGATGATAGCCAGAATGGAATGGAAAGAAATGGAATAGAACAGAACAGAATAACAGAGTTAGAAGGGGTCTTGGAGATCTTCTAGTCCAGCCTCCAGCTCAGGCAGGAAACCCTATACCATTTCAGACAAATGGTTATCCAATCTCCTCTTTAAAACTTCCAGTGTTGGAGCATTCACGACTTCTGGAGGAAAGTTATTCAGTAGGCAGGCAGGCAGGCAGGCAGGCAGGCAGATAGATAAAGGTAGGTAGATAGGGAGAGAGAGAAAGAGAAAGAGAAAGAAAGAGAAAGAAGAGAAAGATGGTAGATGATAGGTAGATAGACAGACAGGCAGGCAGGCAGGCAGGCAGGCAGGCAGATAGATGAGAAATTGCTAGGATATAGACAGATGAGAAATAGATACATAGATAGTTACATAGATGATACTTAAATACAAAAAGGTATCTATACAGCACTGATCGATCGATCGATTGATTTAAGGAAGGTTGGACAGTAATAATAATACCACCAGCATTTCAAACTCTCAAGCCTCCTTCCTTCGACCTTGGGGAGTTTCCTAGAAATATCCAATATTTAAAATTTGACAACCTAGAAGAGATTTCAGGGCGGGGGCAGAATAGCATAAATTAAACAACCGGGGGGGGTTTTGGGGTGGGGGCAGCTGCCCTCCCACCTTCCCCCCCCCCGGGAGGGCCATTTCCAACTCTGAGCCCTGGGAAGTGGGGAGGGGGGGCGGCCTTTCCAACCCCTCCTGGCTCTCCCACCCAGCCACCTCCGCCTGGGCGCTCTAGCGTGCCCTGGGCGAGGGGAGGGGGCTGCGGAGGGCGTCCCTCGCGCTCCCCCCTCCGCGCGGCTCCGGGCGCTCGGCCGTCGGCGCCTCCCTCGAGGGAGCCCCGCCACCCGTCCGCCCGCCCCGCCCCGCCCGCCCGGCTTGAGGTCAGAGCGATCCAGGTGCCGCCTTCGCCGCTGCCAGCCCGAGCCGGAGTCCTCCGCTGTGCCCGAAGTCAGGACGCCCGCTCGCCCAGCGCCCGTCGGAAGAGCCCGCAGCGGAGGGTCCGGCGGCAGCATGCGCAACTCCTACACCGTCACCCTGCCCGCCTCGCCGCCCGCCTCGCCCCTGCCAGGCGGGCACAAGGAGCTGCGGCCCCGGGTGCCTTTGCCCGGCTCCCTGCTGCTCTCCACCTTCGTGGGGTTGATGGTCAACAAGGCGAAGGTAGGAGGAAGGGGCGGCAGCCGGTGGGTAGGAGGGAAGGGAGATTTCCCCACCACCACCACCCTCGGGTTCTGCCCCTGCCCTTTGCCCAACTTGGGCTGGGCACAGGATCGCCCGGGGCTTGGGGGGCAAAGTGGGGAGGGGGGTCCGGGGGTCCCTGCTGCTCTCCATCTTTGTAGGGTTGATGGTCAACAAGGCGAAGTAGGAGGAAGGGGCGGCAGCGAGTGGGTAGTAGGGACGGGAGATCCCCCCCCCCTCGGATTCTGCCCCTGCCCTCTGCCCAAATTGGGCTGGGCACAGGATCGCCTGGGACTTGAGGGGCAAAGTGGGGAGGGGGCATCCGGGGGTCCCTGCTGCTCTCCACCTTCGTGGGGTTGATGCTCAAGAAGGCGAAGGTAGGAGGAAGGGGCGTCCGGCCTCTGCCCCTGCCTTCTGTCCCCCTTGGGCTGGGCACAGGATTGCCCGGGACTTGGGGGGCAAAGAGGGGAGGGGGCGCCCCACGGTAATTGAGCCAGATCCCGGGGAGGTGGGGACAAATCTCTCGCGTCCCATCCACCCACCCTCTTTGGACTACAGTTCTCATGCTCCTTGACTGACGGTGGCAGGAGACGAGCTCCGGCTTGCTGGGGAGGGCGCAGGGTTGGGGAAGCAGGGGCTGGAGAGACCGGCGCTTTGAAGTCGCCTTCGCGTGGGTGGGGGGGACGGGGGAGGAAGGATCTTCGGGATCCCTCTGAGACCGACTCGGGCGGCCGCCGGCTTGGTTTGAATCTCGGTTCGTTGACGTGAAGGCTGAATGTTCAGCAGTCGGGTTGAATAAGGCGGACCTGGGTTTTTAGGAAGGGTTTGGGAAGAGCTGCTTTCAAATTGGGGGAGACCAACCCTGCCGAGTTGGGACTCCCGTGGGCCCCAAGCGGCTTGCTGGGGATGATAGGAGTTGTAATGCAGGTGAGGGAAGAGCGTTGAGTTACGCTTGTCTCCCCCTCGTTTCTGGGGACAGGTGAGGACAGGTGTTTGCAAGGTAGGGTCAAAAAATCCACAATGGCGCAACGGAGATACTCCCCCAGGATGCACGTAGTAGAAAAGCTTTGACTAAGATCTTCTCTGGTAGTCACCCCTGGACTGCTTCATTCATGGGTGGTGGTTGCAACTTGTTACAACATCTTCTGGTTTTTATTCCAAGAAGCCTTTTGATGGGGGCTCCCAAACTGTCGATAAAAGATCAGGAAGCTGGTAGCCCCTTTTTGCAACAGGCAAATTTAATTCAGAGGCATAAGTTTTCGGGAGCTCACCAAAGCTTGCGCCTTTGAATTAAATTTGTCCGTCAGAAAAGGGGCGACCAGTTTCCTGATTTCTTCCACCGGCTGTACCCTAACACAATTTCTCCAATCGTTGCCTCGATGTATCAACCTTTAATCTCAGAATACCTGTCCCTTGGCAATCTAGCGTTTTATTCCTGCACCAACCTGAAACCACAAAGGGGGAGGGGGGAGAGTTAGCTTGTCACTCGAGACCCTGCCTGTGTTTAGAAGCCTTCATTTGAGAGAGAGAGAGAAAGAGAGAGAGAGAGAGAGAATGAAAGAGGGAGGGAGAGAGAGAATGAAAGAGGGAAGGAGGGAGAGAGAGAGAAAGAGAGGGAATGAAAGCGGGAAGGAGGGAGAAAGAGGGAGGGAAAGAATGAGAGAGAATGAAAGAGGGATGGAGGGAGAAAGGGAGGGAAAGAATGAGAGAGAATGAAAGAGGGAAGGAGGGGGTAGAGGGAGAATGAGAGAGAGAATGAAAGAGGGAAGGAGGGAGAAAGAGAGAAGGAGGGAGAGAATGAGAGAGAAAATGAAAGAGAGAGGGAGGGAGAAAGAGAGGGAGAGAATGAAAGAGGGAAGGAGGGGGAGAGAAAGAATGAGAGACAGAATGAAAGAGAGGAGGGAGAAAGAGAAGGAGGGAGAGAATGAGAGAGAGAATGAAAGAGGGAAGGAGGGGGAGAGAAAGAAAGAGAGAGAATGAAAGAGGGAAGGAGGGAGAGAGAGAGAGAGAGAATGAAAGAGGGAGGGAGGGAGGGAGGGAGAGAAAGGGAGGGAGGGAGAGAGAGAATGAGGGGGGAGAGAGAGAAGCCAAAAAAAAAAAAAGGATTGAGGAACAGTTGTTAAGCACACAGCCTCAGGAGACCCTTTGCCTACAGAATGGAGAAACCGAGTCACCAACGCATTAGCTGGGCCTCTTAAGGGCTTTGGTTAAAAGCAGCTTGCTGGCTTTTTCCCATTGTAAGAACAAGAGATCAAAATGGAGTGGGGGGGAGGGGGGAGGCTTCCATCTAGCCCGCCTGTCTCCAGGAATTCGAAAGACACGTGCATAGGTCAGGGAAGGGGGGGGGGTTGCAAACTCCCCTCCCCTCCCTGAAGGGGCCGAAAACTCTTTGTTTGCCCTCTTTCCAGCAGAAGAGGGGAATTGGTAAGAATAGGGGGAAGGGGCAGAAAGTATAAAGTCTAAATCTTCCACCTCCCCTCCCACCCCCCACTCATCTCAATAGGCCTTTCCAGGCTCAGGATAATTATGGAGCCCCTTCCTTTGACCTCCCTGGAGTCAAAAGGACTCACGTTGTAGCAGGACAGTCTGCAATCTTGGGGGAAAGATGACCCTCCCTCCCCCACCCCGGTTCCTTTGGGTGGGGCTTCTATTCATCCCTTCATCTTTCCTCCACCCCTATGTAGAGGTTAACCCGTGCATAACTGGGGAGGGGGGGGGAGAGAAATTCTGCATTTGAAGGCACAAGGACTGGTGGCCGATTGGACTGCAATGCATGGTTGGAATTCTAAGTTTCCGGAGAGAAAAGATCAAAGGTCGGGATGCCTGTTTTCCTAGCGGGGAGGGCATTTGTCCTGCCCTGGTGGGATCCGTGCCCTTCAAGTGCACCTTGGCTCTTACATAACCCGCTTGTCTCCTGCACCTGCGGTGGGGGCGGGCTTTTGTTTGCCAGTTGAATGAATGAAGCCGGCCTGGTTATGTAAAAAACCTCAGCCGGCCTCTTTGCCCCGTGCAAACTTGGCACTTCCTTGGCACAAGAGGCTGGGTCTGGAAAGCGCCAATCGCAGCTGGCTGGAAGAGGAATGAAAGGACAGGACGGGGACGGGTCAGTTTGGAGTCTAGAAGGCTCACGCGGTGCGGCATTTGATACAGGACAGTAAAGAAAGGAGATCAAATTAGCCATCAACAGACACATAGATATAAACAATATCTACATACTGTGCAAAAGAGACAATCGACAAGCCAAAAAGGGGACAAAAAGACCCAAATACCCACCGGCAATCAGCACCCAGATGAGACTAGATTAACTCCAAGATTAATTCAGACCGGGGTGGGTTCTACTTACCTTTACTACCAGTTTGCATCGTGCTTGCGCGTGCGCTCTTCTGCGCATGCTCAGATCACTTCTGATGAGGTCCGGGTCAGTGGGTGGAGCCTTCCGCCAGTTTTACTATCGGTTCTTGCGAACCGGTCCGAACCGGGGGCAACCCACCACGGATTCAGACCAACAGTCAAGAGGTAAACAATACTCCAATTAAGGGGATGCCAAACAAGGTAACAACAGTAAACAGCCCAACCAAAGAACTTCTAGAACAGGGGTCAGCAACCTGCGGCTCCGGAGCCGCATGCGGCTCTTTGGGCCCTCTGTGGCTCCCTATCATGCAATCCCACCAGTGGCTGGCCCCACCTCTCGCCCTCCCGTCCCAGTCACTCCTCGCCTGGCCTGAGAAGGTAAGGGCGACGGTGGGGGATAGAGAAGCGGCCAGGCCAAAGACAGGGAGATACAGAGAATGGGGGAGAGAGAGATACAGAGAGAGAGAGAGAGAGAGAGGGAGGGAGAGGGAGAGGGAGAGGGAGAGGGAGAGGGAGGAGGGAGGGAGAGGAAAGGAGAGAAATGTTAAAAGGATTTTGTGGTTCCCAGTGTTTTTTAACAACTGGTTCTCTGCCCTAATGACTGGCTGGGTAGGCGTGGCTAGGGGGGGTGTCATGTGACTGGTGGAAGTGAGTGACATTGAGTTGGCCACGCCCACCCAGGTTTTGTGGCTCCCGGTGTTTTCTTTTCTGTGGGAAACGGGTCCAAATGGCTCTTTTGAGTATTTAAGGTTGCAGACCCCTGCACTAGAATATAAACTGAGAGCAAAACCCCTTTCTTCCTAGCCCTGAGGATGTTCCCTAGCTGGGTCATGAAATGTCTGCAAGTAAACAACCCATCTCAGAGACCACCAAGGACCCCCCCACCCTCAAAGAGATTTTCCTTCTTGCTCCTGGCTCTGTTTCTAAGGGAAGACAGGCAGGATGGCAGAGAAACTGGAATCTTCAGTCGCAGAAAAAGAGGGTTTAGGAAGGAGAGGGGCGAGGGGGCGTCAGGGGAGGGCAAAACGAAACGATCACGGATCCCTTATCCGCTCTCTTTGCAAAGCTCTTCGATTTTCTCTGAATCTTGAGTGAGAGCTTTCAAGCTTCTTTGTGCTCAAGGAAGCCTCCCACACACTTAAGAGGCCTTTATTTGGTGAAAAAGGCAATGCCTCACACTTGGGTAGGTGGGTGGGCGAGGGGAAGGGGGCTGATAGGTTCCCACGTGATTGTGATGGTGGAGAGCCATTTCTGCAGCTCTTTTAACCAGCGTTTTTCAACCCGGGTGTGTTGAAGGTGTGCGGATTTCAACTCCCAGAATTCCCCACCCTAGCAAAGCTGTATTTAGTATGAAGGTGGGCTGCAGGGCATTTGAAAGGAGGACACCCCCACCCACCCACCCGAATTGCTTTCAGCAAAACATGCTCCTGAATTATCCTTTAGAGGAAAAATTGCCCAAGTATATACAGGCCCTCCAGATGGTACCATCCCTGTACCCTCAGCGGCTCGTTTTACAAAAGCATGCAAGAGATTAACCGCACCGGATGCCCGGATCGTGCACGGTGATGGCCTTGTCGTTTTTATTTTTGCCGGAGTGCAAAATAAGATTGCATCTGGAGTTGCATCTCAAGATTGCCCAGGTATCGAGGTGCACGTTCGCTTCCCTCCTGGCTGCGGGATTTGCAAGGGCAGGTTCCCGATGCCAGCCGCCCGCAGCTGAAGAATGCAAGCTGACAAGTCTTGCGTGCCAGAAAGATGCGCCAGGGCTCAGTTCCTCGGTTTCTCCTTGAGGAATTTGGTGTCCGCTTCATCGGGCGGGGAAACCCTTGGGAAGGAGGTTGATTAAGCAAATCAGGTTCAGCGGGGTCATTTCAGGTGCCGGGTTCGCCGACCTCTTTGCCAGTCTTTGCCATGGCCATGCTGGGCTTCGAAAGGTCTCCGGATTGGCTTTCAGAAAAGACACCCCCCCCCCCACAAAGACATCTGAAATTATCAAACTGAACAATCGCACTGGCGCTAAATAGATGTCTCTGAGCATCTACAACGGATGTCTGTAGAGATTCTCAATCCTCCAGGTCATGGTTGTCCCAAAGGTGGTTTTTCAGGAGGCATCTGGACTGTCTTGTTTTCTTTCTTTTGAAGACATTTCGCTTTTCGTCCAAGAAGCATCCTCAGTTCTGACTGAATGGTGGAGGATGGAAGGATTGATACTCCTTGCAGACAGCTGGTCATTTGCATCCTTTTAGAGCAGTGTTTCTCAAGCTTGGAAGCTTGAAGGTGGGTGGACTTCAACTCCCAGAATTCCCCCAGCCAGCAGCGCTGACTGGGGGAATTCTGGGAGTTGAAGTCCACCCATCTTCAAGCTTCCAAGGTTGAGAAACACTGTTTTAGAGGGTCCTTGAAGCACTTGGAGGTTTATCCGTATCCTCAGGGTCACCTGAGTAGTGCAAATGGTTCTTGCAGTCTGCAATTCAGGGGTGAAATCCAGCAGGTTCTGACAGGTTCTGGAGAACCGGTAGCGGAAATTTTGAGCAGTTCGGAGAACCGGTAAATATCATTTCCGGCTGGGCCCCAAGTGAGGTGAGAATGGAGATTTTGCAATATCCTTGCCCCACCCCCCCAGGAGTGGGGAGGGAATGGGGATTTTGCAGTATCCTTCCCCTGCCACGCCCACCAAGCCACACCACGCCCACCAAGCCACGCCCACAGAACCGGTAGTAAATAAATTTGGATTTCACCACCGCTGCAATTCCATTCCTACTCCCACCCCATCCAAAGGGTGTCCATCCCAAATTGTGTAGCTAAAAGTCTGTAGAGATTCTCTTATCATCCAGGCCAAGGTTGTCCCAACGGTGCTTTTTTTCAGGAGGCAACTGGACTTTCTTGTTTTTTCTTTGAAGACATTTCGCTTCTCATCCAAGAAGCTTCTTCAGCTCTGTCTGGATGGTAGGGAATGGAAGGATTTATATTTCTTTCAGACCGCTGGTAATCTGCATCCTTTTAGAGCAGGGGTCGGCAACCATAAACACTCAAAGAGCCACAAAGGTCGTAACCGGAAGTCCCCCATTCAATTCTGGAGCCGACCGGAAGTCCAGTTCCCCCACCATAGAGTCTCCTCCTAGCACGGCGTCCTTTTTCCTCTACCTGTCCTAACCGAAAGCCCTATCAGTTGTAGAGCCGACCAGCAACAGGGAGCCGCAGCAGAGGGATGAAAGAGCCACATGCGGCTCCAGAGCCACGGGTTGCCGATTCCTGTTTTAGAGGCTCTTTGAAGCACTTGGAGCTTTATCTCGGGGTCACCTGAGTAGTGCTAATGGTACCTGTAGTCTGCTACAGGCTTTTAGCTGTACAATTTGGGATGAACACCCTTCGAACGGTGTGGGAGTAGCAATGGATTTCCAGGGGGAAAAATTGCAGACTACAGGAACCATTTGCACCACTCAGGTGACCCCGAGGACACAGATAAACCTCCAAGTGGCCTCAGCGACCCTCTAAAAGGAAGCAAATGACCAGCTGTCTTGTCTGCAAGGAATATAAATCCTTCCATTCCCCACGATCCAGTGAGAACTGAAGAAGCTTCTCGGATGAGAAACGAAACGTCTTCAAAAGAAAAAAACCAGAAAGTCCAATTGCCTCCTGAAAACAGCACCTTTGGGACATTTGCAGCAGATCTAAGAAATCTTAGGAATGTTCCCCGGTTATTGCTTTTTCGTGCAATGATTGCTTCTGTTCAGGATTCCGACATAACAGGCAGTCCTCATTTAGCGACAGCTTGCGCTTACGACAGGAATGAAAAATGAACTGTGCAGTCCGTTCTCGCCTTTACGACCTTCGCAGGCCCGTTAAAGTACAGGAGAACTCAAGTCAGACCTTAAGCACACTTGCCGTTTTATCGAGCAGCTGCTTCGCTTTAAGGATCGAATTGCCGGTCCCAATTGTAGTCACTAAATGAGGACTTTCTTCCTGCAGGTTGCATTTTCTGGTTCCAAGAATATATTGTACCCTTTTTGGGCACTCTGGAAAATCTAACTGGCATCGTCCTGAGTCCCTTGGCCATCTGTCTTGACCCTTCCCTGTTTTGAAAACATGGGCACAATAATTCATAAAGAGCCACGCACCGTTTCTGCCCCAGAAATCTTCACAAATTCCTTTGCATTGCAGAACTGACGTTTTTAATCCATTTTATGCCAGGAAGGCAGAGATTTTCCTTTACGTTAATATTTTGCCTCCCCTGCTCTCCATTTTTATCCCTGTCACGGCATAAGTAGCTTAGCGTGGAACATGAGTGAATTCATCTTTTCCCTCCCCGCCCCAGACATCATGATGGAGATTTCCAGTCTGGTCTCTTCAGGGCACTAAAATACTCCCCGATTATCCCATCGTATTGGCCACATCACTTGATAGCTTGGAATAGCACTGATTATAACACAACCAAAGCAGCAGCCATTGAAATACAGCAGTGGCCAAAATTGTGGAAACCTTTGGGGAAAAGTGTATTTTTGAGGTTTGATGGCTGATAACACCACTTTTTGGGGGGGGTTCCAAGATAATCCTATTCCACTGCTGGAATGGAGGAAGGAGGAAGAAGAGGAGAAGGAGGAAGAAGAGGAGGAGGAGGAGGAGAAAGAAGAAGGGGAGGGGAGGAGGAGGAGGAGGAGGAGGAGGAGGAGGAAGAAGAAGAAGAAGAAGAAGAAGAAGAAGAAGAAGAAGAAGAAGAAGAAGAAGAAAGAAGGAGGAAAAAGGAGGAAAAGAAATAAGGGAAGGAGAAGGGGAAGGGAGGAGGAGGAGGAAGAAGAAGAAGGGAAGGGGAGGAGAAAGAGGAAGAAGAGGAGAAGGAGGAGGAAGAGAAAGAGAAGAAGACAAGGAGAAAGAAGAAGGGAAGGGGAGGAGGAAGGAGAAGGAAGAAGAAGAAGGGAAGGGGGAGAAGGAGGAAGAAGAGAAGGAAAAGGAAGAAAAAGAAGGGAAGGGGAGGAGAAGGAGGAAGAAGAGGAGAAGGAGAAAGAAGAAGAAGAGGAGGAGGAGAAAGAAGAAGGGGAGGGGAGGAAGAAGAAGAAGAAAGTGGAGAAGAAAGAAGGAGGAAAAAAGGAGGAAAAGAAATAAGGGGAAGGGAGGAGGAGGAGGAAGAAGAAGAAAGGAAGAAGAGGAGAAGGCAGAGGAAGAGAAAGAAGAAGACGAGGAGAAAGAAGAAGGGGAGGGGAGGAGGAAGAGGAGGAGGAAGAAGAAGAAGGGAAGGGGGAGAAGGAGGAGGAGGAGGAGGAGGAGGAAGAAGAAAAGGAGGAGAGGGAGGAAGAAAAAGAAGAGAAGGAGGAGGTCATAAGCCCCCTTGCCTCTTTTTCCATGCTTGACAGGAAGCCAGGCTGTGGAAGCTCTGTGTGCACAATTAAAGTGGAGTTGGAGTTGTTTGAAGACGGGTCTATTTTGGGCAGTCGTCAAGGAGAAGGCTGAATTCCTCCCACTCGCACATGTGAAGCGCTATTTGGAGCCACCGGTGCAGCAGCCTCCCTCTTCGCCTCCCTTTCTGGGGTGCCGAGGCAGCCAGGCGAACCCCGCAAAAGCAGGCCCCGAGCCCCAGATCTGGGCAAAGGGTAGGGGCGGATTTCCCCCCCTCTGGCCCTTGGCTGGGAAAAAAAAAAATCTCTGCTGGCGAAAAGTTGGGAAGGCTCAGACACGCATGTAACCCCCATCCGCCCCATTCACACGTACGCCTCAGGCTCTTCTGCATCTGACTCTTTTGACGGGAGGTTTAAAAGGGAGGGCCGGGAGGGAAGCAGCTAGTCCTCAAGGTTTGGCCTCGGCTTCCGAAGAGCAGAGAGAAAGTTGGAGGTCAAAGTCGGCCTCGGGAAGCCAACCGAGCGTGCCTGCAAGAGCTTCCTCCGAGATTCAAAGATCTTTGCCCTACTTCACTCCAGGTTTGCCCCCCCCCCCCTTGAAGTGAAGAGAGGCCAAATATCCTGAACTCCCTAAGGAAGAGGCTGAGCCACAGGCTGGGTCCTGCTCAGTGCTGGGTTTCCCGTTTGGCACACCTCTCCCCCCTACCCTCCATGGCGCAGGAGGAAGAAGAAGAAGATGAGAAGAAGAGGAGGAGGAAGAGGAAGAAGTGGAGGAGAAGGAAGAAGGAGGGAGGGGAGAAGGAAGGAGAAATAAGACATGAAGGGGAGGAAGAAGAGGAGGAAGAAGGGGGAGGAGGAGGAAGAAGAGGAGAAGGAAAAGGAAAAAGGAGGGGAAGAGGAGGAAGAAGA
>WNWU01000071.1:1642492-1663512 GCA_012654045.1 Ptyas mucosa
GGAAGGAAGGAAGGAAGGAAGGAAGGAAGGAAGGAAGGAAGGAAGGAGAGAGGGAGGAAAGAAGGAAGAAAAGAAAGTTTATGGAGATTCTCAGTCATCCAGGTCACGGTTCTCCCAAAGGTGCTTTTTTTCAAGAGACAACTGGACTTTCTTGTTTTTTCTTTGAAGCCGTTTCGCTTCTCATCCAAGAAGCTTCTTCTGCTCTGAATCTGTCTTATTCTTTCCTTGAGAAGTTGGAGCTGTCCTTTCTGCAGGGTGTTTTCCTGCCCTGTGGAAGACAAGCCTAGGCTGTGAGGGGAGATGAGCCTGGGATGTCTTCATCTCAAACTGAAGCGCAAAACGTTCCTGTAGGAAGTCCAGGTGCCTCTTGGAAAAAAACCCCTCTGGGATCTGATTCCAGGGCTGTTGATCTCCGCTGGGAAAACCTCTTCACCTTTTCTCTCTCTCTTGCGTGTCTCCGGCAGGGACGACGAGAAGGGTAGGCAGATGTGGATGAGATACCTCGCGAGAGAAGACAGCCGGATTGGGGGTGAGTTTCTGGTGGGGCAGTCAAAAAAAAAGAGTTTGGGGGTTGATGGATGTGAGCCAGGGGGGCTTGGCGACTTTAAGATGGGTGGACTTCGGTTCCCAGAATTCCCTACTCAGCATGCTTTAAGAAGGGTGGACTTCCCCTTCCAGAATTCCCCGGCCAGAATTCTTAAATTCTTGACTTCTTAAAGTTGCCACGGTTGAGAAAAACTGATGGAAGATGTACCAATGATTTGGCAAAAAGGAATGCGGTGGCTCAATGGCTAAGAAGCTGAGCTTGTCGATCGGAAGGTCGGCAGTTCAGCAGTTCGAATCCCTAGCGCCGCGTAACGGGGTGAGCTCTCGTGACTTGTCCCAGCTTCTGCCAACCGGGCAGTTCAAAAGAACATCAAAAAATGCAAATAGAAAAATAGGGACCACCTTTGGTGGGAAGGGAACAGCGTTCTGTGCGCCCTTGGTGTTGAGTCATGCCGGCTACATGACCATGGAGACGTCTTCGGACAGCGCTGGCTCTTTGGCTTTGAAACGGAGATGAGCACCGTCCCCTAGAGTCGGGAACGATTAGCACATATGTGCGAGGGGAACCTTTACCTTAATGGTTTGGCTAAATTTTTTTGGAGCGAGATACCCATTTGGACTTCGGAGAACCTTCCTGGAGAACTGCCTCAGAAAGGAGTCCATTGTAAGTCCGCTGAGGGACAAAGCCCATTTCCAGCAAGAGGGTATCATCACCAGCCCCTCTGTCTCCTCTTCACCCATTCTGGGACTTTCTGTCATCTCAGTTGGTGGTCACGTAGGAAGAAGAAGGACTTGGTGACATCATTAAGACAAAAACGCATTGGGGGTGATTCATAAAATGATCAGGCATGTCACCTGATAAAAAGTGGTCAACCTTGGCCACTTCAAGACCAGCATGGGTTGCTTGGAGAGTTCTGGGAGTCGAAGTCCACATGTCTTCAAGTGGTTGAGAAATGTTGACTTTCATTGCCATGGCAATCAACAGTGTCACTTCCTTGCCGGTTGTGGGTTTCGAAGGTGGCGAAATCTTCAGAAACACTCCGATGGCGTTGGCCCTAATCAGCATAGCTGCCTCTTTCAAAACTTGGTTGAAAGAGTCCGTTCCCTTTTCGTTCAAGGTTGCCGCTTCCTTTCGGTTTCATTTCCTTTTTAAAAAAAAATTGTACCAGGTCAGGTCTGGTCTTGATGTTCTCGGATCAAAGCCAGGAAGAGTTCATTGAATTTGTTCATTGAATTGTTGATATTTATAGAACTCTGACTAAACATTGTTAAAAGAAAGTTTTCATTGTCGTTTTGTTCAGACTTCCTTGGGTATTTCAAAGCAACATTTCAATCGCAGCAAAGCTGCAATTTGTTATTCTTTTTTCCCCCAGTAATTAACCTGGCTATCAAATCCATTAATGATCAACTTATTTTTCCCCCCTCTTTTTAATGTATGATTCCACCTAATGCTGGACTCCCCCCCCCCCCCAACCATTTGACACACAGAACCTAGGCAAACTTTTTAGAAAATATTTCGACGTTTCCAATGGCCAAGCTTTGTTCATTCAGTCCTAGGTTATCTAGTCATTCAGGGCAGGGGTGAAATGTAAAATGTGTTACTACCGGTTCTGTGGGCGTGGCTTGATGGGGGGGGGTAATGTGACAGGGTGGGCATGGCCAACTTTTTTCTTTTTCTTTTTAACTTTTCAAAGCATTTTTTCTACTGCTTTGAAAAGCCTCTGGTGATCAGGCAACTCAGCTGGGATCGTCAGAGAGGCTTTTTAAAAAATGCTTTGAAAAGCCTCTCTGACGATCAGGCAACTCAGCTGGGATCATCAGAGACTCTTCAAAGCATTTTTTTTACCACCTCTTCGGCCAAGAGGTTGCAGAAAAAAATGCTTCGAAAAGCGTCTGAGGATCCCAGCTGAGCCGCGCGATCATCAGAGGCTTTTTTTTTAACTTTTAAAAGCATTTTTTTCATCGGAAGAGGTTGTGGAAAAAATGCTTTTAAAAGTAAAAAAAAAAAAGCCTCTGATGATCGCGCAACTCAGCTGAGCATGGGGAGGGGCACAGGGATTTTTGCTACCGGTTCTCCGAACCACCCGCCGCCATCGCTACCGGATCGGGCGATCCGGTCCGAACCGGGAGCATTTCACCCCTGATTCAGGGCCACACAAGAAGCTTGTGTTGAATTTGTGGCTGCGATTTGCGTGTTTGCTTCCCAGCAACTAAACTGGCAACCCAAACCGGGTTGGGAATGGGCAACCGCAAAGATCAAGGAGCGTTTCGTGCTCTCTGAAATTCCACAGCTGATTTTGGAAAAACCGCAAAACGGATCTCCACCAGATCTCCAGGTCTAGGCACCGGGAAGAGAAGCTTCAGAAAGCCTTGAGAAGTATGGAGTTGAGATCCAACCCCGGTTGAGACTTTGAAGCTTCTTTCTAAAACTTACATTTTTAAAAAAAAAACCTGCCTTCCATTTTCACTGTTGCGTAGTGCACCTATCCACATAACTAGGTCATGGGTAACTCCTACACAGAGAAGCGTCAGTGAACAACATTAGCCTGAGCTTGCACAACAAATGAGGTCAAAAGCAAGTTGGCTGGTTGGTGACTAAGAGTATGGAGATAACCCAACCATGAGATCAGATCCTCTGTTCTCCATACTCGGATGACGTGAAGCATCTCTTCAGGCTTTCAGGCAGGAGGCAGGTCCATCTCCTATGTACATGGTGACTCTGCTTGGCCTCCACCTTCACATTCCCCATCTTCTCTTTCTTTAGATCTCTTTGTTGGGCAACTAAAGAGCTCCTTGACTTGCAGTTCTTGCGGCTATTGTTCCACTGCCTTTGATCCTTTCTGGGACCTGTCCCTGCCCATTGCCAAGGTAACCTTCTATGCCCTGGGGCTCCCATTGGCTTCCCGTTGACCCCAGATCTGCCTCTTCTTGCATTGGCGACCTAACCTCTTGGATCTCCCTCCTTCCCTCTCTCTCTCTCTCTCTTTTCTCCTCCTCCTCCTCCTTCTTCTCCTTCTGCAGAAAAGCTACGGCGAGGTGAATTTGATTGACTGCATGCGACTCTTCACCAAGGAAGATGTTCTAGATGGAGACGAGAAACCCGTAAGTCCAGATGGAGAGGGAGGTGCAAAGAAAACTCATCAGTCAGGTTTCTGCACGCAGTTCACGTCTCTTATTCCAAGAGTTTTTAAGCTCTAGGTTTCAAAATCAACCACTAGATGGATTTTTTTAAAAAAAAATAATAATAATTTGGTTCGGAGTTTTGCACAAAATGAAATTGCTGACAATTTTTTTAAGAATCATAAGAGTTGAAAGGGACCTTGGAGGTCTTCCAGTCCAACTTTGGAAATTATTTCTTTGGTTTGAGAATACCTTGTTGCAAAAGCTGGATTTAAGTTTCTAGATTAATGGGTTGGGAAACATCAGACATGTCTATTCTTCTTTTAATTGTTGCTTCATCTGGTTGTTGAGTCAGCCTCTGGCTCATGTGAAGCTTAACAGAACTCAACAGAAGAACAGAGTCAGAAGGGACCTTCTAATCCAACCCCAATCTAGATTACACCATTCTGGATAAATGGTGTTTTTTTTTTAAAATTTGATTTGTATGCCGCCCTTCTCCGGAGACTCACGGCGGCTTACAATGTGTTAAGCAATAGCCTTCATCCTTTTGTATATTTATACAAAGTCAACTTATTGCCCCCACAATCTGGGTCCTCATTTTACCTACCTTAGAAAGGATGGAAAGCTGAGACAACCTTGAGCCTGGTGAGATTTGAACTTGCAGTAAGGCAGCAGATGTAAGCGGATGTTAATAACTGCCTTAATCTGCTGAGCCACCAGAGCTCTTTGCCTAATCTCTTCTTAAAAACCTCCAGAGATGAGGCGCCCACAACTATTGAAAGCAAATTGTTCCACTGGTTAATTGTTCTGACTTCCGGGAAATTTTCTCTTAGTTCTAGGCTGCTTCTCTCCTTGATTAGTTTCCATCCATTGTTTATTGTCTTACCTTCTGGTGCTTTGGAAAATAGGTGGACCCCCTCATCTTTATGGCTGCTCCTCAAATATTGGAAGACTGCTAGGTTGATGATCCCAAGTTTAGGATTTTTGACCTGCAGAGGAGCTGAGACCATAATGAGAGGGCTGCCTTTAATGTTTCTATCAACCTTAGCAGTAACTGGGAGAGGGATCTTGGAGTCTTAGTGGACAACCAGCTATATATGAGCCATCAGTGTGCGGCAGCAGCCAAAAAAGCCAATGTAATCCTAAACTGGGGATACAA
This sequence comes from Ptyas mucosa, assembly GCA_012654045.1. Lineage (NCBI taxonomy): Eukaryota > Metazoa > Chordata > Lepidosauria > Squamata > Colubridae > Ptyas > Ptyas mucosa. The sequence continues at coordinate 1,647,318 of WNWU01000071.1, forward strand.
ACAAGATAAAGGGAAGTATTAATACCCGTGTTTCCCCGAAAATAAGACCCTGTCTTATATTTTTTTTGAACCCTGAAATAAGCACTTGGCCTTATTGCCATGCACTCAAAAGCCCGATTGGGCTTATTGTCAGAGGATCAGTGGTGGGATTCAGCCAGTTCGCACCAATTCGGGAGAACCGGTTGTTAACTTTCTGAACAGTTTGGCAAATTGGTTGTTGGAAGAAATCATTAGGGCAGAGAACCGGTTGTTAAATTACTTGAATCCCACCACTGCAGAGAATGTCTTATTTTGGGGGAAATAGGGTACCATTTTATAAAGCCTTAGTAAGACCACACCTAGAATACCGCATCCAATTTTGGTCACCACACTATAAAAAAGATGTTGAGATTCTAGAAAGAGTGCAGAGAAGAGCAACGAGGATGATGAGGGGATTGGAGGCTAAAACATACGATGAACGGTTGCAGGAACTGGGCATGGATGGTCTAGTGAAGAGAAGAACCAGGGGAGACATGATAGCAGTCTTCCAATACTTGAGAGGCTGCCACAGAGAGGAGGAAGGGGTCAAGCTATTTCCCAAAGCACCCGAAGGCCAGACAAGGAATAATGGATGGAAACTGATCCAGGAGAGATTCATCCTGGAAATAAGGAGAAATTTCCTGACAGTGAGAACCATCGACCCATGGAACAGAAGTTGCCTTTGGAAGTTGCAGGAGCTTCATCTCTGGAAGCTTTCAAGAAGAGACTGGACTGCCATCTGTCAGAATTGGTCTAGGGTTCCTGTTGGGTGGGGGGTTAGACTAAATGACTACAAGGTCCCTTCCAACTCTGTTAATCTGAACCTGCCCACATCAGTTTTTTCTCTAAAAATAAGGTGTTTTTTTTTTTCCTCTGTGAAATCAAAGCTGGCTCCGCCGGTCTGCCATTGGCTTTTCCCCCAGCTGGGTCCACTTGTCCCATGTCTGTCTTTCCTAACAATGTCCGTGCGCTAGGCATCCTTCCCCTCCCCCCTCCAATCTCCAGTGCTCCTCTCCTAAACCCTGGCTGTCCTTTGTCCCTGCAGACGTGCTGCCATTGCAAAGCGAGGACGAAATGCATGAAGAAATTCAGCATCCAACGTTTCCCCAAGATCCTGGTTTTACGTATCCTTTCTTTCTTTCTTTCTTTTTTTCCAGAGGATTTGGCCTCGGCTGTTTATTTATTGATGGGATTTATTTGCCGTCCATCTCGTATCCACCCGCTGTGAGAGGCTCCATAGCAAGGAGACCTCACATATGGATGTGTGGTGACTTGACGGGTGTCCATCAGCATCCATCAAGTGCAGACAGTTTTCCTGGGCCCAGAATCCAGCCTGCGGAGGACTTAGCTTGAACAGTTTATTATTTCAAGACCCTAGTCCTCTCGGGTTTGAGAATGTGCAGGCTTTTTTCAGTGCAGTAGAACCAGCGGTGAAATCCGGCCGGATCTATCCGGTTTGCGCGAGCTGGTAGGGCCAGTGGTGGGAGACTCCGCCCACCCACCTGGACGTCATTATGTCCCATTTTTGACCCTCTGCGCATGCGCAGAAGGCTCTGTATATGTGCAGAAGAGGTGCACGAGCATAGCAAGCATGCACACACTCACATTACCGATCCGGTAGCGAAGGTAAGTGCATTTCACCGCTGAGTAGAACATACACACACACAAATTAAAGCTTTTGCTTTACATTTCTTGAGGTTAAGACGCTAGACTAGAAAGCAGGAGATCATGAGTTCAAGTCCTGCCTTAGGCATGAAAGCCGACTGGGTGACTTTGGGCCAGTCCTCCTCTCTCGCAGCCCAAGCTGCCTCACAGGGTTGTTCTTGTGGAGAAAAGAGGAGGAAGTTGTGTTGGATGCCTGGAGTTATTTGTAAAAATAATAAATGTGGGATATAAAATAAATAACAAAGGAGTGGTGTGGTGGCCTAGAGGTGGAGCTCTGGCCTCACAATCGGGAGGCTGTGAGTTCAATCCTAGGTAGAGGCAGATATTTCTCTCTCCCTGCACTCTGAGAATATATCTGCTGAACAAAACTCTGCATTGGCAACAGGAAAGGCGTCTGGCCATTAAAATGCTCTGCTGGCTCCATTCAGTTCTCCAGACTCAGCAAGGGATTATGGGGTCATTAAAAGAAGAAGAAGAAGATGATGATGATAAAAGAAACAAACATTGTTTGCTTGTGGGAACCGTTTGGCCCTTCCCCCTTTTTCCTTAATTCCTTGCCCAGACCTGAAACGTTTCTCCGAATCCAGGATGCGATCCAGCAAACTCACCACTTTTGTCAATTTCCCGCTTAAGGATCTGGATCTACGGGAATTTGCCTCTCAGAATTGCAGTGAGTATCTCTGGCACGATTTGTACAGGCAAACTGTTCCACTGCTTCTGTTTCCACAGTGTGGTGTCACACACCATTTGCCTCCCACACTTGTGTGAATGGGGCTTCGCTCACTTGCACGGCCCAGCTTCCAGTGGTCCATGGATCACCGCTCCGGGTCCACAGCCCAGAGCACGGGGACCAGAGATGTGTTTCAGCAGGTTCTGACCAATTCTGGCGAACCGGTAGTGGAAATTTTGAGCAGTTCAGAGAATCGGCAAATACCACCTCTGGCTGGCCCCAGAGTGGGGTGGGAACGGGGATTATACAGTATCCTTCCCCTGAAAGGGGAATGGAGTGGGGTGGGAATGGAGATTTTGCAGTATTCTTCCCCTGCCATGCCCACCAAGCCACGCCCACAGAACCGGTAGTAAAAAAAATTGGATTTCACCACCACCTCAGGGTCACCTCAGTCAAGATGGGCAACTATATTAATTTGACACATACATGTATACATACATACATACATACATACATACTTACTTACAAGCAGAGGTGGGTTTCAGCAGGTTCTGACCAATTCTGGAGAACCGGTAGCGGAAACTTTGAATAGTTCACAGAACCGGTAGTGAAAATTCACTACCGGTTCTCCATCTACCCCATCTATTTCCTGCCTCCCAAGTCTCAGCTGATCGGGAGGAAATGGGGATTTTGCAGTAACCTTCCCCTGGAGTGGAGTGGGAATGGAGATTTTACAGTATCCTTCCCCTGCCATGCCACGCCCACCAAGCCACACCTACAGAACCGGTAATAAAAAAATTTGAATCCCACCACTGACGGGGACCTCTGATCTAGGCGAAGCAGTGTGACCAACTGAGGATAGATCCCTGAACCGTCTTCCCCACAAGTCCAGTCAGACAAAAATACACACACACAATTGTTTGATTCCACCTGCTGTCTGGAATTGTAAAGGAAACACGAAGCAGGATTCACTTCCCTGATCTGTTCACATGGTCTTAATTTTGGAAAACGTTGGAAATGAGACACACACATACCCCGCAGGAGTGGATCCGGTCTGGGAGAGCCATTTATTTATTTACTTATATTTCACGTTCCTGAACCAGCCAACTTCTTCCAAGGAGGACTCTTGCACCGTAAAACAATACGTGGACAATATTTGCTCGACGCGATTGAAATCTGGTTTTTGGGATCGTGGCTTCCAAGAAGCTTTGAGGGGGAAAAATTCTGGACTGGAGTTTTCCTCTTTTTTTTTCCCACTCAGGGCCTCCTCACATTTTAGGAAAACAACAAGAGTGAGTTATTTTGAGGAAGGCTTATAAAATTTGAGAGGGAGCAGCGATCTCCCACCTTGGTACCCTCTCCAGAACCACAGTTGTGAGATGGTCGGTGGCTGTGCTAATAATATATAGTAGTGGCCAAAATTGTGGAAACCTTTTGTGAAAAGAGTATTTTTGAGGTTTGATGGCTAATAACATCACTTTTTGGGGGGAGTTTTAAGATAATCCTATTCCACTGCTGGAATGGCCTGGGAATAGCCCAGACCTTCACCCAATTGAAAATCTATGGAGCCGACTAAAGAAACTTGTCAGTCAGAAGTGACCCAGCAATAAAACCCAGTTAATAGAAGACATCATTCAACCTTGGTTTCACATTAGAACAGCTGCAGAACTCAAAGACTTGGTTCACTCCATGGGAAGACGACATAAGGCCATCATTCATGCTAAAGGTTACCCAACTAAGGATTAACTGACATGGGGATAATTTTCGTATATCTCGTTTTTTCTATGGTGATCATTTTTGTATATCTCATTTTTTTTTCTACGTTTCACTTTTCTTCTTTATAGTGTAACGGCTATTCTAATAGCAAATCCTTCCTAAAAGTTATTGCATTACCTTCTTGATTAAATTATCTTTCCATTGATATATCACTTTATGGTACTACTCCAAAGAAAAAAGTGGTATTAGGTAGTTTTAGAAAATACACTTTCCCCAAAAGTTTTCCACAATTTTGGCCACGCTGTAAAATAATCATGAAATAAAGATTGAAAACTCTGCTTCTCCCTCCGAATCTCCTCTTGGGAGCCAAGACTGTGATGAAGAGATTCTTCGAATTATTTATTTTATTTATTTTTGCAAGTCAACAAATGTCAAGCCACGGCAAATCCTGCTAGCAATATTTGGGGAGAAAGGGGGGAGGGGGCATTGCACGCTTCCAATGGAGGCCGCCTCAGGTTTTTGCACACCCAGAAGTGAAGGAAAGGCTCCCCTGATGGTAATTTGACCTCTTCCGTTTTCAGATCACGCAATTTACAATCTCTACGCCATCTCCAACCACAGCGGGACCACGATGGGCGGCCATTACACGGCCTATTGCAAGAGTCCTGTCTCTGGAGAATGGCACGCCTTTAACGACTCACGGTAAGCGGGCGCCCGGCTTCTCTTTTCGCCCTCCCAACTCTTCCCCTGAGCAAGAGAGGTCATAAAAGGGGACAAAACTTAACTTGACAACTGTCTCGCTTAGCAACAAAAATTTTGAGCTCAATACTGATCATAAGCTGAGGATTGCCTCTCATCATTCAGCCCGGGAAACACAATTCTCCCTTTCCAAAGGGAGGGTTTGCCTCTTTGGATGGCCCACTCCTCAAAGACTCTTTTTGAAAAAAATAATTAATCAGTATAAGGTTCTGATGGTCCTTAATTTACAACTGGTTGTTTCGTGGCCATTTGGAATTACCACAGGCCCAGAACGGGCATTTATAGCCCATAATGTACTTCTGCCCATCCTAAAATGTAGCCTGCGCACACCCACATTCGCTGTCCTGTGACAACTGGGTGCATCTTTGTGTCCAGTCCCAGAATCCCGCAGTCACGTGACCATGAATGGCAAATTTTTTTTTGCTGATTTCCAGCAAAAAACCCCACTACCATTCAGAAGAACGGCTTCACACTTACAACTGAACCGTTCGCGTAACAGTGATTCACTTAACGAACGACAGAAAAAATTGTCCTTGATTCAGGACCAGTCACATGGGTCCCTCGACTGAGGACCATAATGATGTACAACCAGAAAACCGATTCTGATTCTGGTCGTAAAACGAGGACTGCCAGCACTCCCTATCTTTATCCCTCGGGACTGGAGTGGATGTGGGTCAGAACCAGCCAGAAATCAAAGTAGGCGTCTCTTGTTGCCAGTTTTCCTTACATCCCTTCTTCATTTACACCCCATCCCATCCCAGATGGGTCTCCCGCCCTCTTAACGCCGGTTTTCCTTTCTGTCCTTCCCGCAGTGTCACGCCGATCTCCCTGGGCCACCTCCGCAGCAGCGACGCCTATCTCCTCTTCTATGAGCTGGCCAGCCCGTCTTCCCGAATGTAGCTTCCAAGTCACGCTCCCCTCCTCCACCTGCCACGCACGTCCCGACGGAAAGGAATCCTCGTAATATCCCGAAGGAAGGACGCAAGCCAAGCACCAGCTCAGAAATGCAACGGGAGCGGGGTGGGGTTGGGGAGCGTGTAGAGACCCAGGACAATGGTGACTTGAGGGATTTTTTTCTAAACTGGGTTTTCCCCCCCCTTTTTTCCTAAAAAACAAACAAAAGCAAAAAAAAGAGAGAGAGAGAAAGAGAGGGAGGGAGGAAGAAAATGCTTTTAATAAAGCGTTAACTAAAGTTGCCGGTTTTTACCGGGATGCCTTTCTCCCATGCACAGGACAGAAGATGGAGAAAACCAGGGATAAAATACCATCCTTGGAGGGCAGTTTCCACGCTACCTCCATCGCTCCAAAAAAATTTTTTTCTCAGGGGTGGTTTCTATGTTTTCCTTCCCTCCCTTTTCCTTCCTCCCTTCTCTCCTCGTCCGCCCACACCCCTAACTCTTCCACAATTTGGTGTGCAATAAGCCACAAACAACTGCTGTTCTTTCCGGGGGGGGCAGCAACCTGTCTGTCCCCCTGTGATTCCTTTGGTGGGGGGTGTCGGAGCTGAGCCACGGAGGTGTTTTCTCTCTGTCCGATGCTGGTCGAATGCCACTTCGGCCGTAGAGTTGCAGAACTAGATAAGGTTTACCGGAATCCGATTTTGCATCTTAGATCCGGCAAGGTGTGTTTGGGGGTTTTTTTGCACAGATCTCGCACGACCCTCCTCGGGGGGAGAGGAGTGTGTGCGAGGGATTTCTCTGCAGGAACCATGGACTTTGAGTCCTATCTCTTCACATGGGGTGGGGGCTGCTCTTGGTTTCCTTTTTTTACAAACTGGAAGCATTCGTGGACGGATTTTTACTGACTTTATCGCAAAAGCAGAGACTCGCTGGATCGAATTCTACCTGTTTTCTTGTCACGACTGTGCCTTAAAAGCATCCAGACGAAAGACACGGTGTGTTTTCAGTGGAACCAAGTGCCCTTCGGAAAGGGACACGACGGCGCAACCAGCAGAAATATGGGGAGGGAACCCCCACATCCCTCAGCTTTCTTCTCCTGCTGTCCCAACTTTTCTCTGCCACATCCCTCATTCATCCTGGGACAGAGGCCATTCAGGAATGCTTCGGACAATTTTCACTGCCTTTCTGAAATGAGGATTGCTTTGATTCAGTTTTCATTTTGGTTCTCGCTGCATGCATGCCGTGGAGTCTCCAAAACGCACCTCGTTGGAGGGGGGGGTTGAGCCAGTTTGGGAGCGATGGCCTTGATGGACCAGCTGACCAGCATCACCAAACTCATCCATCCTCTTTATTTATTCTCCATCTCCATCGCGCAGGGTCAATCTTTCAGCCCACCTCCGAGGCAGGCACTACTTGAAGGGCTGAGAGTTAGAGTTAGCACCTTGACGGTTTTACAACCAGACATTTGCTGGGTGGAAACCCCCCTCCCTTGTTTTATTCCCCCCCTTTTTTTTCATCCCCCGCCCCTCGCAAAGCTCTGAAAAAAGCACCGAGCCAACTTTAACTCAGTTATGAATCAAGCAGAGCATTGAGGTCGGTTTTAGTGGGCACTTTGGTTTGCAGCCCAAAGGATGTCCCTCGACCCCCTTCTGCCATTCTCATGGCCTGTTTCCCCACAACCTTCCCCTTCCCAATCCCCGCCCCCTTTGCATATTTCACTCCATTTCAACCAGGCGGATGCTCAGAACCCCCGAGGGGAAGGCAGAAGGGGTAACCGAGACGTCAAGGATCTGGCTAGCAAAGCCTTTCTCAGTGTTACTATTTTGCTTGGTTTGGGACGGGGTATTTTTTTTTGTTTCGTTTTTGTGTGTGTGTGTGTGTGTGTGTTTGTGTTTGTGGGTTTGGTTTTTTTTTTTGTTTATCAGCTTGGACTGAACAGCTTGTTTACTGTGTAAGCAAGGCTGGAGGACGGACCGTGGTCACTCAGGAAGGAGGCTTGTACAGAAATAAAATTGTAAGTTGATGAACAGCCCATTGCGTTTGTGCACAAGTGTCTGTGAATTGCAGGCAAGATTCTGATGGGAGGGATGGGTTGTGCGGTGAGAAGCCCCTAGCCCCATGATGGCGAACCTATGGCACGGGTGCCACAGGTGGCACGTGGAGCCATATCGGTGGGCACGCGAGCTCAGCTCCAGCACACATGCGCACGCCGGCCAGCTGATTTTTGGGCCTTCTGGGCCCACCAGAAGTCAGGAAACACACTGTTTCCGGCCTCCCGAGGGCCTCTGGGGGTGTAGGGAAGGGCGTTTTTGCCCTCCCCAGGCTCCTAGAAAGGCTCTGGATCCTGGGGAGAGAGAAAAACGGGCCTATTGGCATACTATTGCATGCCAAAAGCGGGGGGAACACGGGGGGCAGGGCGCATAGAATTATGGATGTGGGCACATGTGCGTGTAACCCCACTGCACTCCCCCCGCTTTTGGCACGCGATGGCAAAAAGGTTAGCCATCACTGCCCTAGCCTCTGGTGAGCTGTTGAGGCTTGACTCTTGTTGAATCTGCCACAATCTGGACGGTGGACCCAATGTATTTTCTCTGAAGGAGGACGGCTCGGCTGGCGGACCTCGGGATTCTTTCCGCGGTTGGGCACAGCAGTTGTAGGTGGTACTTCTGCAGGAAGAGCTGAAGGACGTGGCTGCCTATTCTCAGGCATGAGGGGGTTATAGGATGGGCAGTTCACTTTGCTGAAATATGAATTGAATACTTTTATTTGACCAAGTGCGATTAGACACACAAGGAATTTGTCTCTGGTACAGAAGCTCTCAGTGTACATGCAAAACAGCAGAGTAATAACATCATCATCATAATGATATCAAAAAGGAAAGCAAAAAGGATGCGGTGGCTTAGTGGCTAAGACGTTGAGCTTGTCCATCGAAAGGTCGGCAGTTCGGCGGTTCGAATCCTGAGTGCTGCCTAACGGGGTGAGCTCCCGTTACTGTGCCAACCTAGCAGTTCGAAAGCACGTAAAAAATGCAAGTAGAAAAAGAGGGACCACCTTTGGTGGGAAGGTAACAGCGTCCCATGAGCCTTTGGCGTTGAATCATGCCGGCCACATGACCACGGAGACGTCTTCGGACAGCGCTGGCTTTTCGGCTTTGAAACGGAGATGAGCACCGCCCCCTAGTGTCAGGAACGACTAGGACATATGTGCGAGGGGAACCTTTACTTTTAATAATAATACCAATAAGAAAAGGGTAATAGAGCAAATGAGAAGGATAACAGTAATACAGCCATACTACATAGGTAAATATCCTTAGACATAAGACTATTGTGGGAATTAGGTGTTCAGCAGAGTGATGGCAGGAAGGAAAAAAGCTCTAGTTGTTTTGGCATACAGTGCCCTCTGGCGCCACCCTGAGGGGACGAGTTGAAACAGTTTTATGTCCAGGATGTGAATGGTCTGCAGATATTTTCTCAACCTTCCTTCTGACCCGTATAATATACAGGTCCACAGTGAAAGGAAGGCTGGTTGCCATTTTTTTTCTCCTGCAGTCCTAACTATCCGTTGCAGTCTCTTAACTATTTGGTTGCAGTACCAAACCAGACAGTTATAGAAGTACAAATGACAGACTCGATCATGCCTCCGTAAAACTGTAATCAGCAGCTCCTGGGGCAGTCTGACTGTGAAGGGAGCTACTTAAAAGCCAAATCAGGGAGTCAAAGTTCCCTATCCCAGAACAGGGTGGCAGAAGAGATGACCCAGGAGCTTTTGATGCTCTGGGACCTGGGGAGAGGGTGGGTGCACACCAATGTAACAACCGGTTCACTGAGCGTGTGCTTCACGCCCCGCGTGAAGGTTATAGGTAGGTTATAGCACAGGGGCAGGCAGGTGGGCGGGCCCAGCTGATCGTCGGAGCGAACTGGTTGGCTCTCAGCTGATCATCAGAGCTACCGGTTCGAACCGAACCGGTCCGAACCAACTGAATCCCAGCCCTGTGCGCGCTCCAAAATGCATCTTCCATTTTTGCACAGTGTGAAAATAGTGGTGGTGAAAAGGTTGAGCATCAGTGGCACAGAGCACATGGATAACAGTAGTAAAATTATAGAGAAGGAGCACATAATACTACGGTACACAGGTGATGGAAACGGGCAGTCCATTTGTAAGGCTTGAGATATTCAAGAAATTATACGGATAGTCCCAACTTACAAACCATTCGTGTAGTGAAGTTACAACGGCACTGAAAAGGGTGACTTACAACCCTTTTCTCACACTTACGACTATTGAAGCATCCTTCCTCAGAGTCACGTGGTCAAAATTCAGACGTTTGGCAACAGATTCATCTTTATGACGGTCGTCGTGTCTCGGGATCACCTGATCCCCTTTTGTGAGCTTCTGACAAGCCAAGCCAATGGGGAAGCCAGATTGTCTGAACAGCCGTGCGCCTAACTTAACAACTGCCATGATCCACTTAACCAAAACAGCAAGGAAGGTCATAAAATGGAGCCAAACTCACTTAACGGCCTCGCTTAGTAGTGGAAATTTTAGGCTTAGTTGTGGTCGTAAGTCCAGGCCTCCTTCTAAGCCTGTTTGTTACTGCGTGTAGTTGTATTATCTCTGGGAAAAGTGACTTTATTCTTCTTAAGAGTTGGGCTATTCAAAGCCGAAGCGACGTCTGATCAGTTTCATCCCTTGCAGCTTGGCTCGTTTATACAAGTGTGTTTCATTTTTTTCCCCCAATTTTTTATTTTTTTACAACATATCAATGCATGAACAGTATGGCACCTGAACGTCTTACATTTTAGTACAAATAAAATAATACCATATTTACCATGTTTGACAAGCTTATATAATTCTGGTAATAGTACACATACTTATGTTAAGTTATAATCTTTCAGTATTTAGTTATTCAATATTTCACTATGTTATTTTTACGCCAATCCCCATATTCGAAGTGTCATTCCTTTTACAACAAATAAAATATTATTAATCCTATTTGTTACATTTAGCAAGCTTATATGGTTCTAATAATAATAATACACATATTTATATTAAGTTATAACCTTCCATTATTTAGTTATTCAATATGTCAATATGTTATTTTTATGCCAATCACCATATTAGTCAAGCATACTTGATAATACCATCGTTCAAATTCTGATTTCCCCTCTTGTTATTACTTCACCTTATTATATAAAAATGTGTATTCCCTCTAGTTTGCATCTCTATTCTAACTTTTAATTGTGCCACTATTATATTTAAAAATATTCCCTTTCTATCCATCGTCTCTTGCCCGCTTTAAAGCTTTAATTGTTCATTTCTTAGCTTGCCTCCCATATTCCTCTCTTGGATTTTTGTCTCTATTATACAAGCATTTTTTTTTTGAGTTTTCCCCTTTTCTGGAACTTGCCTGATCCTTCCCAGCGGGACACCCTGGCCGAGTTAATTGCCTCTCCAGCTCACCAAAGATGGACTAGCCTCGGTAGCAAGATTACGAAGGCAAATGCAGCCAAGGGTGCGGATTAATGATTGAAAAACAAACCCGAGTGCCCATAAGGAGCCGGCGTTCCTTCCCGAGCAATTGAGCAGGCAAACAAGGATCTCTTTGTCCCTTGCTTTGGAACAAAACCAGAAAGGTTTTGCAATGGCTCGGCGGGCCGCTTGGAATGTGTGCGTCTTAGCAACATGCCCGGTCCTGCCGAAAGAGCTGCGCTGCCAACGGCACTTTGGACGCAAGGACAAAGAAAAGAGGTTTGGCACCCAAGAGGGAACAGGGACTCCTCGGCTTACGACCAAACAGAACCTCCGTGGCTAAGGAAGGTGGTTAAGCAAGTCTCAGCCAATGTTGCGACCTTTTTCGCCAGGGTTGTGAATCGCACAGGCGTTAAGGAAAATCTGGCATCTCCCGTTGATTTTGCTTCTTGTTGGGAGCTGGCTGGGAAGATCGTAAACGGTGATCCTGTAAACACCACACACACACCCGCGATGCCATAAATGGTCAAAAATAGATGCCTGTTGTCAAGGGCCTGAATTGTGATGGTGGGAGAGATAGTCCTTGACTTACAACAGTTCATTTAGTGACCATTCAAAGTTACAACAGCTCATTTTTCACTATTCCTATTCTATTTTATTCATTCCACTCTACTCTACTCTACTTTACTCTTTATTCTTCATTCCAATATTTGTTCTGTTCTGTTCTGTTCTATTCTATTCTATTCTATTCTATCCTATCCTATCCTATCCTATCCTATCCTACCCTACTCTACTCTACTCTACTCTTTATTCTTCATTCCAATATTGTTCTGTTCTGTTCTGTTCTGTTCTGTTCAACTCTACTCTGCTCTGCTCTACTCTACTCTACTCTAGTCTCTCAGTTTGAAGAACGTGGCCACCCTGTTTTGTTTGTTTATAGCATCCTTCATGACACTTGCACTATATTTAGCAGGAATCTACCCTGTGCAACTGTTTCTCACCACCACTTCTAGCATCCCACCCAAATTGGAATATATATATATATATAAATATATGCCCATTTTGAGAAGAGTTTTTGCTGGTTCAGATGCCCTGGTCTGGTTGGGCAGCGTTGTGTCTTTAAGAGCACCGTAGCCCATGCCAGGGCCTCTGACCTGGCGGAGTCCTCAGCTGAGTTGGATTAAGGCGCTGGGGCGCCTGGTGGCTTTCATGCTTGCGCATTCTTTCATTTCCTAGCGGCTTAACAAAGTCCCTTCTCCCAAGGCTCAGTTGGCCAGGGATGGGCTGTGGTCTTTGAAAGCAAGATCAGGGCCGGTTGGTTAAATTAACCCATCGCCTTCACCGGGAAAACCCATCAATTTGCAGCCCTCATCTCACCCTTCGGAGATCCTTCACCAAGGAGGAGAACTTCTGGTCCATGCGTTGAACGTCAGAAGGTTCCTGGGAGAGCTGCCACTGCAGAAAGCCGGATGCCACAGGAAGGGGGGACATGTGGCAGCCCCAGACAGGCAGGGATCCTGTCCACGTATCCCCCAGCCTCCTTCCTGGCCATGAAGAACTTCACCGAGGTCGTCTTTCACCCAGAGGCGCAGAATCAAAACCAGGTAGGCAGAAGATGCTTTGTCTGAGGATGCTTTGAGCTCCATATCTCCATCCAACAGCGTCCAGGGAATGTCCATTGTCCAACCCTTGCGCGTTGCACGATTGTGGCCATCATAATGACCTTTTTTGACTTCCTGGGGACCCCCCGTTAGGGACAACACCACCCAAAGAGTTTGCCTCACTCCTTCCCCAAGTGGAAACTGTCTTCGAAAAGACACACTGGTTTATAAAACCCCCATGCACACGACTCTTTTTTTTCTCCTCCTCGTGGCTTTCAGTCTTCTGGCATCCTCATTTCCTGGATCTCTGGAAATTATTTTTATAGAGTGGGGAGGAAGGGACCTTGTGGCAAGCAAGCACATCATTACAAGCCAACTTCCTTAGGAGAGGGTTGCGTTTTTTTTTAAAGGGTTTTTTAAAATTTTATTTATTCATTTATTTATTTATTGGTTCGATTTATATGCCGCCCTTCTCCAGAGACTCAGGGCGGCTTACATTGCATTAAGCAATAGCCTTCATACTTTTGTATATACCTGCTTAGTAGGGCTTTTGCCCCCCCCCCCCCAGCGGTGTTCTTTTTTATACAAAGTCAGCTTATTGCCCCCACAATCCGGGTCCTCATTTTACCTACCTCGGAAGGATGGAAGGCTGAGTCAACCTTGAGCCTCGTGAGATTCGAACTCCCAGTAATTGCAGGCAGCTGGCAGCTAAGTGCTACTTAACAGTGCTTTAGTCCGCTGCTCCACCAACAAACATACAATACATAATCAATGATTCAGTGTATCATCTGAGTACATCTTTAGTGTCTTCTTCTCACTCCTCCAATATTTGTCATATCTTGATATTATCATTTCATTTATTGTAATGAATGTGTAATTTCTCCCACATTTAATCCATTTATCTATCCTATATATACTGTATATATCTCTTCTCTAACCAATGGTAAAATTGCCCCCATATCTTAAAATATTCCGATTCAACCTTTTCTTTAATTGTCAAAGTCAATCTATTCATTTCTGCACAATCCGATGTTTTCTTAATTACTTCTCCCTCTGTAGGGATTTTCTCATTTTGCGGGCTGTTTTATTATTTGGAGGAACTGTCCTTTCTCGGCTCCAAAATGCCAGAACTGATTTAAAAAAAAAAAATTATTATTTTTTTTATTTATATGCCGCCCTTCTCCAGAGACTCAGGTCGGCTTACAAGGCATTAAGCAATACCCTTCATACTGTTGTATATTTCTACAAAGTCGGCTTATTGCCCCCACAAACTGGGTCCTCATTTTACCGACCTTAGAAAGGATGGAAGGCTGAGTCAACCTTGAGCCTGGTGAGATTTGAACTTGCAGTAATTGCAGGCAGCTGATGTTAATAACAGTGCTTTAGTCTGCTGTGCTACAGGGCTCTTTGAAAGAAAAACGGAGGGTTACTTAAAAGGGCGAGGAGGAGACCCACTAAATTCAAAATGCCCCGTTTTCTATGTCCCCCCAGGAGACTGTCATGTTGTCTTTGCCACCGAACGTGCTGAGGGAGTTCTCCAACCCCGTGTTTGAGGAGGACGGCGAGACGCTGACCCACAACCAGCTGGAGGAGGAGAAGGGCAGTGATGCCAAGTTTGCCGCCAATGGATTTGGTATTGATACGTCCATGTTTTGGAGGGGCGCTAAGATGGTACAAGAGTACCAGCAGGACGGGAAGAGTCAGTTTGGTGTGAAAGTGAAGAGGCTGGACTAGAAAACCAAGAGGCTCTGAGTTCAAGTCTTCTTTAAGCCCAACCCACCACCACGCCAGGGAGTTGCTGTTAGCAAAAGAGAGCATTATGAATCTTGCCTTGAGTTGTACTGAAGCAAGGATGGGATAGAAATCTCTTAAGGTTAATAGTTAGAGAGGAGACGGTTGGGTGGTGCATCATTTCAGGGTCGTTAGCTCACATTTCTATTTCAATGATGTTCCACAGCTGGGAGCTTTTCAGGTTCAGGATGGACTCCAACTTCCATTTCTCTGAGACGGAAGAGCTAGGCTGCCCAGGGGGATTGTGGGAATTGGTCCGAGTGAGTGATAAACATGGGAGGTGAAATCCAGCAGGCAGGAAGGAAGGAGAAAGAGATAGGAGGGGAGGGAGGGAGGGAGGGACGGACGGAAGGAGAGATGAGAAGGAAGGAAGGAAGGAAGGAAGGAAGGAAGGAAGGAAGGAAGGAAAAACATCTCCAAGTCCAGCAAGATTGGTTAACCCTCGTCCTATTTAGAGCAACATGTAAAAAGTCTTCTGCTCCAGTCTCTCTGCCAAAGGTCCTTCTTGGGGTTATCACAAGAGGTCATCGGAACAGCCAGGGAGGGAGTGGGAGGTCGATCTACCGATGGATAGGGGTGCCATGATGGCCAGCCTGTTTCTCCTACCCTGCAGCTCAGCAAGTGCGAGAGGCAGCCAGCAAGAAATTCAAGCCAGACTGCAAATTTTCCTGGCTTTGTGTGACGGTCCTGAGCCTTCTGCTCCTCCTCCTCCTGGCCTTGCTTGTGGGCATCCTGGTCACTTACCGTAAGTTCTGGATTGAGGGGTGGAGTCTGGGAGGGACATTCCTGCAATTGAAGCCCATCCTGGGCCAATACGGGCTTGTTTTGGGGAAAGCTGGTGGTGGCCACCATGATGCCTGCCTGAAGCTACATGGGCAACGAAGGCAGGGCATCTGGGCTGGGTCTGCCCTTTGCTCCTTTCGTGTTCATAAGACCCCCCCCAAAGGTCATGCACTTTAATTCTAAGAAGCCAACATGCTTGAACACACAAAAGGAATTTATTTTCAGGCCCAAAGAGGCTGAAAAAGCCTGTTCTCTTCATGTCAGCAGCTACATGGAAAGATGTTCATCAAACCTTCTGGTGGACCTCAGACTTGAAGAGCCACCATCCCTGCTTCACCCATCCCATATGGGTGAAGCTCTAAGCCAATGTTTCTCAACCTTGGCAGCTTGAAGATGGGTGGTCTTCAAGTCCACTCATCTTCAAGCTGCCAAGGTTGAGAGATACTGCTCTAAGAGATGGACCTGCTGTCTTCCCATAACCACTCCTTTTTCCATTAGCCACCCAGCTGAAGTGGGTGGGAGCCGAACTGGGAGAATGGGACTGGGAAGATAACTGGTTAAACGGGAGGCTCCCCCACTCCCTTCTCGACTAAAATCCTGCCTCCCCATAGGCTGGCCTCCTGTTTGCAGATGGTGGGGTGGGATTGATCTGGCAAAGGGTGTGATTTTTTTTGGCAAGTTGGTGATTCAGTGTGATTAATTCTCTCCAAAAGCTTAATTCCAAATAGAATAGAGTAGAGTAGAGTAGAGTAGAGTAGAGTAGAGTAGAGTAGAGTAGAGTAGAATAGAATAGAATAGAATAGAATAGAATAGAATAGAATAGAATA
>WNWU01000071.1:1668692-1681455 GCA_012654045.1 Ptyas mucosa
GAGAGAGAGAGAGAGAGAGAGAGAGACTGACAGACTGATAGATAGATAGATGAATAGATGAATAGGATAGATAGATGATAGATGATGGATGGATGGATGAGAGAGAGAGACAGACAGACAGATTGACAGACTGACAGATAGATGAATAGATAAATAGGATAGATAGATAGATAGATAGATAGATAGATAGATAGATAGATAGATAGATAGATAGACAGACAGACAGACAGACAGACAGACAGATTGACAGAGATGATAGATGAATAGATGAATAGGATAGATAGATAGAGGTAGAAATAAGGGAAAAAGTTTGAGTCTGAAAAATTAAATTGGAAATTTAAACCTCAGTGGTTTTAAAAAATGGGCCTCCTACAGTGATGGAGTCTGAGTAAGGGAGAAAAAACAGCCCCATACAGAAGATCCTGGGGTCATGTCAGAGTAAATCTTTCCATCACAACTCTCTTTCGGATTCATTCTTCATGTTCATGTCAATAAAGATTCCAACCAAAAAAAGAAAAGAGGTCCAGTTCCCAATGATTTTGAGGCCTTTGTCTTCAGGCCCCTCTTCCCCCAACCAATGTTACGTCCATCTTCAAAGAAATCTGGGGGGCTGCTAGGAGAAAAGTTTTGGGACCCACTTCCAGGTTTTTACCAACCCTTGTGACACCCCTCTTTCTTAGCATGGAGCTCCCCATCCTCCTCTCTCTCTGCGCATCTCCTGGACTTCTCTTCTTCTCTTCTCTTCTCTTCCAGATTTGTCTCTGGCACATCTCCGTGCCTGTGGACCACGTCATCCAACTGCAATTCCACAACTTCAGCCTCGAGTCCCATGAAGACTGCAACTTCGACTTTGTGGAGGTGTACGACAGTGCCGCCATGGGGGCCAGCAGCCTCATGGGTCGGTAAGATGGGCTCTTGCACACCCACTGTTCTGCCCCAGCTACGGACCCCAAAGAACGCAGCACACACAAAGTCCATGCAAAACTTAGTTTACTAAATTAAATCAGTCTTTTTCAAACAAAGGCTGTTAATTAACTTTCTTAACAGCCTACAAGAATCCAAAGAATAAATAATCATAATCTTACTATGGTTGGCGGAAAGCCCAGAAGCAATTTGCAGAGAACTAAGATCAAGACGCGAAGGAGAGTGAACGAAGTTGTTCCCTGCAAATTGCCTCAGTCGTCGTCCTTCCTTAAATAAGCTAAGGGAGTGGCCAATTAGCCCCAAGCCTTACTCTCGAGGAGACCTCCTCCTGAGGAGCCACTCCTACTTTTTGGCAGCTCTGCGCGCCCGTGCATCGAGAAGAGGCTCCTCCTCTTCTTCCTCTTCACTTATGGGAGCTTCTGGAGGTTCTGAAGGCCCTGGCTGAATCCCCGCCTCTGGCACCACATCTTCTCCAGCCTCCTCATTGTCCGACTCGAGTGCCAGCTGCACAAGCTGCTGATGCAGTACCACACCAGCCTCCTCGCTGTTGGAATCAACTACTAGCTGCACAAGCCGCTGATGGGCCACAACACTCACACACAGCACTCCCTTGCTTCTTCTTCTTCCTAGTGTATTCCCACAGGTGCAAGGTCCACTTTTCGGATTATTGAAGGCCACTTTGCACGCTCAGCTGCGTCTCCATGGCGTAGGACCATAGCTTGCATATCTTTGTTGATGGTGTTTTGCCATCTCTGTTTTGGATGCCCACAAGGTCGTTGGCCATTGACTTCTAGTTGGTAAGCAGTCTTGGCTATGGTGGAAGGTGCTGCTCTCTGGACATGTCCATACCAGCGGAGCCGGCCTTCTCTCATCTTCTCTATAATTGGTGCCACACCAAAATGTTGTCAATTGGTGTCATTTGTGATGTGGTCAACACACACTCCTCTGCTCCTTGTGGAATAATCCAGATGAAGGAATGCTCACCTTGGCTTCAGGTTCTTGGTTGACCCCTAAAGACCCCCGCCCCACATTTCCAGAACTGAGTTTTGACTTCCCTGCTCTCTGCAGGTTCTGCAACTCCAATCCGCCTCCTGTGTTGACTTCATCCCAACACGTCATGACCGTCCTGTTTGTGGCTGACGAGGAGATTGTAGATGATGGGTTCTTTGCTATCTACCGTGCCCACAACCTGAGTGAAAGTAGGTAATAGTGGCTCCGTCGAGGCTAAATGATGCAGCTAGTCATCTGCTCACCCCTTGCCCCAAATAAGGGGTAGACCCACGAGTGAAATCTACTTACCTTCCCAACCGGTTCAGAAGTAAACATGCCAGGTGCACGCTCTCACTTTGCTTGCATGTGCATGCACGTCACATGTGTGCTTGGACCCTCTGCGCATGCGCAAACCCTTCTGCACATGCGCAGAGGATAAAAAAACAGGTTACTTCCTGGTTCAAACCAGGAAGTAACAATGACCAGGCGCACTGCCATCGTTACCAGTTCAGCTGAACTGGTCTGAACCGGAAGTATTGGTTAGACCTGACCTGGAATGGGAAGCTATGCAGGGATAATGATTGGAGCGGTAGCGGTCCTGATAAATAAACAAAAAGAAAAGAAATGCAGAAAGAAGAGAAGAGAATATTTGAATCTCAGGATGGAACTTTGAGGTCCATGATGCTCTCTGAGCTTGGTAGTTTCTTGCAGATGTTTCATTATCCAACTAGGTAACTTCATCTAGTGCTAGAAAGAGGAGTGGGTTACTCTCTGTTTATATATCATAGGTTCAGAGATGGGTTTCAAAGATTTTTACCACCGGTTCGTCGCAAGGGTGCATGCTCGCTTCACACACATGCACGCCTTTGGTGCATGCGCCCAGCCTAAAAAATGTGGCTAAATAGAATTAGTGCCAGGGCGGTTCGGCAGGCCCACCCACGATCTCTGCTACCACTTCGCCTGAACAGGTACGAACCGGCTGAATCCCATCCACCTGTCAGCATTGGTGGGAATATTGGTTTCTTCTGGGGTCCTTGGTGTTCTCTGAGCTTGGTTGTTTTCTTGCAGACGTTTAATGATCCAACTAGGGAACAGTATCAGTACGCCGATGATGTTCCCTAGTTGAGCCGCGAAACATCTGCGAGAAAACAACCAAGCTCCGAGAGCACCAAAGGTCCTCCTCCTTCCCCCTCCTCCCCCTCTATAAATTATTCAGGTGACCCAGCCAAGCAGAGAAAGGCTGAACTCGATCCAGGTCTCGTGGGAAGCCTTGTGGTTGCTTGTTCCCAAGCTCTGTTCTTTCTGAGATGGAACACAGTTTTGGTTTCTTGATTCCTGTAATTATGGTTCCATTTTCCCAGGCAAACTAGAAAAGACCTTTTGGGAAGTTCTCCTCCCCATCCACAAGATGTGTGGGGTTGTGTTTGTATAAGCAGAAAGACTGTGTATCCAATTACATAATTGGGTAGATAGAAAGACAGACGGATCCGTGTTTCACAACCTTGGCAACTTTTAAAAAGATGTGTGGACTTCAGTTCCCAGCCTTGCTGGCTGAGGAGCTCTGGGAGTTGTGAACCCCACACTTCTTAAAGTGGCCCGAGGTTGAGGATAATGGTGCAAATTTTTGATACAGATCAAATTGCACAATCTCAAAAGCACCAAAGGTCATCTCCAATTCTCAGCAGGCTTTTTGAACTGATCTCACCACATTGCCTCGTCATCTGCCTTCACCCCACCATCCCTGCAGCGATACAAAGCGTTCAATATAAATTACCAAAGGGCAGTGGTGAAATCCAAATTTTTTTACTACGGGGTTCTGTGGGTGTGGCTTGGTGGGCGTGGTGTGGCTTGGTGGGCGTGGCAGGGGAAAGATACTGCAAAATCCCCATTCCCTCCCCACTCCAGGGGAAAGATATTGCAAAATCTCCATTCCCACCCCACTCTGGGACCAGCCAGAGGTGGTATTTGCCGGTTCTCCGAACTACTCAAAATTTCCGCTACCGGTTCTCCAGAACCTGTCAGAACCTGCTGGATTTCACCCCTGCTAAAGAGATAGCTGAACAACACAATAAAACGACAGAAATCATTAACAAGAAAATGACCTAAATTAGTGTCTTCTCTGGTATTCTGATGTTGCACACTTCCTTCTGTTCTTTTTTTTATCCAAATTTTTTTTTATTTTATATTGTTTATACATATCGATGCGTGAATGGTGTGATACCCTAGTATCATACATTTCAATAAAAGTAAACATATTATTACACCCAATTGTTATCATTTCAATTTTTCATATTATTTGCACATATCCTTTACTACCACCATTCAATTCTAAACCTTTTTCTTACTCTGTCATATTACTTGATATATTGATATATATATACAATAATTCCTCTCTTATTTCTATCTCTATTTTAACTTCTCCCCCCTCCTGTCACTATTATATTCAAAGACATGATAATAGCATTTCCACACATATTTTTCTTACAGTACATTCTTTCATTTTCTAATCACCCATTATTTAATTGTAACATATTTTTATGCTTGTTTAATAATACTATCATTCAAATTCTAATTCTCCAATTAATAATTGGGGGGGAAATTTTAAGCATTGCGTAAGTGGACATCCTGTGCAGAGGAGAAATCCAGCAGGTTCTGGAGAACCGGTAGCGGAAATTTTGAGCAGTTCGGAGAACCGGCAAATGCCACCTCTGGCTGGTCCCAGAGTGGGGTGGAAATGGAGATTTTGCAATATCTTTTCCCCAGGAGTGGGGTGGGAATGGAGATTTTGCAGTATCCTTTCCCTGCCACGTCCACCAAGCCACGCCCACAAAACCGGTAGTAAAAATATTTGGATTTCACCATTGATTAATACAGTCTTCTACTGTATTAACCTAAGTGTTGGTATGAAAGTCACAGCAAAAGTGTTAAAGGTGCAAGCCACATGCGCAGGTGATCTAATCGGACAAAATGTCCATCCTTCTGTAAACTATTCCCTAAAATCCGGCTTTGAAAGATACAAACATTAATTTTTAACTTTCACGCATGGCCACTTCACTGGCAGGCCAATGTCTAAACAGTTAATAAGTCACTGCTTCAAGCAGCCGGCTTCTGCGGGATTTCAGCCGAGATGATGGCGTCAATGAATCTCTGACTTCAAATCGACGGATCTAAGTGAAGTGTTGTGAAGGGAACACTTGTGAATTGTTTCCCGATCAAGCTGGGGTCAACAGGTTGTGCTAAGGCCAAGCTTTGTGCCTGTGCTAAGTGCAGTGCATTTTTCCAGATGTTCTGGGGTGTGTTTTTTTTTAAACTGAAGAATTGAGGTGGCTATTTTCAAGCAAGGCACGAGAATAATCTGGATTTGTTTTGGGGGAATCTCTGGCTTCAAAGAAAAAGGGCAGAAATACAACGTGGGCGGAGTAGACATCTTCACCATCTTAAGGAATTCTCCTCAACCTTGGCGGCTTGAAGATGGATGGACTTCAAGGCCAAGTGGACAACTTCACCAACTTAAACAATGTTTCTCGACCTTGGCAGCTTGAGGATGAGTGGACATCAACTCTAAGTAGACATCTTCACCAACTTAAGCAGTGTTCTTCACCTTTAACAGCTTGAAGATGGGTGGACTTCAACCCTCAGAATTCCCCAGGCAGTTCTGAACTCTTGAGACTTAAACTCCAACCATCTTCAAGCTGCCGAGGTTGAGAAAACACTGATCTTGAAAATCCAAGGAATTCTTTTCTCTAAATTCTTCTCTTTTCCCCGCCCATCCTCCCGTGCAAGAAACGTGTGGACCTCTAGAATTTGTCTGTGGAAATGGCGAGTGTGTGGCCCAGGAGCTTGTGTGTGACAGCTGGAGGAACTGTCCGGATGGAAGTGATGAAGTCAACTGCACCAGCATTTCTTCCACATCAGTGGGTGAGTAATGTCCACTTACATGGACCAAGCTGCCTTCACTGGCCAATTTGCAGAACTACGCATCGCAAGGTCCATGGTTCAGACCTCACTTCTGATCTCAACCAACTTCCTAGGTGGGTCAACTACACTCTCTCACCCATCCAGGTGCACCCCCCACCCCCACCCCACCCTCCTTTTTCTCCTGGCCTTCAGCTGGTTGGTCCCATGACATTGAGAAAAACCAACCTGAGCAGTGGTGAATTTCAAATTTTTTTATTATCAGCTCTGTGGGCATGGCTTGGTGGGTGTGGTGTGGCTTGGTGGCAGGGGAAGGATACTGAAAAATCCCCATTCCCTCTCCACTCCTGGGGGAAGGATATTGCAAAATCTCCATTCCCTCCCCGCTCCTGGGGAAGGATATTGCAAAATCCCCATTCCCTCCGCACTCCTGGGGGAAGGATACTGCAAAATCTCCATTCCCTCTCCACTCCTGGGGCCAGCCAGAGGTGGCATTTGCCGGTTCTCTGAACTGCTCAAAATTTCCGGTACCGGTTCTCCAGAACCTGTCAGAACTTGCTGGATTTCACCCCTGAACCTGAGGCACCAACAGGAGACCAGATGTGTGAATTCTGGAGAACAACAAAAGCAGAGGGGCAACTTAACTCTTTACAATTGTATTCTGGTTAGTCTCTGAGATGTTGTCTTCTCTCCCACCGCTAGCAGAGGCCTCCTGTGAACCCATAAAGATAGAAATGTGCCAAGGTCTCAGCTACAATTCCACCTCCTTCCCCAACATTTGGCTGATGATCCCCCACCAACAGAGCGCTGAGGAGCTGCTACAAGACTACATGGTGAGGCTGAGGGCAGATGTGAGGCTGGCAGGAGGGCAGAGAGAGCGGGGAAAGGGGGGTTAACCAGTGGTGAAATGTAAAATTTGTTACTACCGGTTCTGTGGGCGTGGCTTGGTGGGGGTGGGGGTGGTAATATGACTGGGTGGGCGTGGCCAACTTTTTTTTTTACTTTTTTAAAGCATTTTTTTACAACCTATTCGGGGCGAATAGGTTGTTAAAAACATGCTTTTAAAAGGTAAAAAACAGCTCTGACGAGCTCAGCTGTGCCTTGCGATCATCAGAGCCTTTTTTTTAACCTTTTAAAAGCAGGAAGTGACGACACCCAAGCGGGTGGGCGGAGCCTCGCGCCGCCATCGCTACTGGTTCTCCGAACCACCTGCCACAATTGCTACCGGATCGCCTGATCCGGTCCGAACCGGCAGCATTTCACGCCTGGGGTTAACCCTTGGGAAGAAACTCGCAATCTCCACAGAGGAGGCATTGCATGGAAAGCAAATCCCTATCAATTTTCATCCCTATCAACGCATGGACAATTCAAGGTTAATTTCCCATTGCATGATTAGATACCAAGAGGTGGGTGGAATTTTGCTAATCATATGTGCATGAGAATGACTTCTACACATTCCCAGTTTTATACAGAAGGTCCTCAATTTGCAAATCTGGTTCCCCACATTGAATTTGCTGGTCGGAAGGCAGCTGGGAAGATCACACGTCGTGATCATGGGATACTTCAACCACCAGAAATACATTCTGGTTGCCAAGCGCCTGAATTTTGACCATGGGGATGCTGAGGCAGTCATAAGTGCAAGACCGGTCATAACTCACTTCTTTCACTCATTGTAGCTTCGAACGGTCACTAAATGAATGTTTGCAAGTCTACTTGTAGACCTTAGTCACAGCAACAGCTCTTAGGGTCCAGTTCGAAAGAAGTGCTCCAAAATCTATAGTTGGCGAAACTTTTATGGAAATCAACCCCGGGAGATGCCAGCGTTAAAAAATCTGGAGATCTTTTCCTTGGGGCAAAAAAAAAAAGGGTAGAAAAAGATGGGGGAGGTTGGTAGGGAGAGAAAAGCAGCCGCTGAAGATTCATCTCGAGGTCAATACTGTGGAATGTGTGGGCCGTTTAAGACAAGCCAGATCAGGAAACAAGGATCTCCAAGCAGGCTTTGACCCATCCTTTATGGATGTTGCAGGTGGAAGGCTGGGATTCTGGTGCACCATACTTAAGTTGGGTTCAAATGGATGGCCTTTAGGGAATTTCATAAATGACTCTCTTCTTTAGTGAATTGCGCGGTAGCGTTCATCCCTCAAGGGGGTGGTGACCAGCTGGTGACATGAATAGAAGCTCAGACCTGCAGCACAAGGAATTCCTAAATTCCCAGCCGCTGACTGAGCCCGGCTCCCTCTTTTTCAGGTGCTGAGGGACCTCAGGTGCTACCCTTACCTGCGTTTGCTGATCTGCAGCCTCTTTGTCCCCAAGTGCATCCCGGAAGGTGGCACCTTGCAGCCCTGTCGCTCTGTGTGTCTGGGGGCGGAGGAGCACTGCCGAAAGCCCCTGGCCCGTTTGGACATCCTCTGGCCCTTAAACTGCAGCATCCTGCCTGACTCCAACAACCCTCTGGAGTGCTTCTTGCCTTGAGGGCCCCCACCCACCCAGTGCCCGGACCAGAAGGAAGGAGGGAGGGAGGGCCAGTTGGAGGCAACCAGGAGAAGTCCCAGTCCAGAAGATCTTTTGAGATCTGTTCATCTCGCAGCAAGCCGTTACCGGTTGCACCCCGAAAATATCTCCGTGGAATCTCTCCTAAAGTCCCCTCCGTTGACTCTCCTTCTGGGCTCCACTTCTGTGTATTGAATTATAGATTGCAAACAGATCAAGGATCTCTCTGTCCTAGAATCCTAGATCGTGGAGTTGGAAGGGATCTCAAAGGTCATCTAACTGAACTTCCACGTGCCATCACGATTCTAGGAGGTTTTTCATCTTCCCAGCCTCGCTCGAAGCATGATGTCCAACGATGGGCTGAGTTTGACCCTGCTTAACTCTTTCCAAAAGATCAGTCCAGAGCAGCCAGAGCAGCCTCCCTCTGAAGAGGCTCCCACTTCGATTACGCTTTATAAACCCACTTAAAAATAATAATAAAATAATTATAACATCACAGGACCTTCTGGCATCGTGAAATCAATCCTTAGCGCAGGGGTGTCAAACTTGATTTTACTGAGGGCCACATCAAAAATAGGAGGGCATCTCGTCTCCTTCCTGGTCAATGGGTGGGATGGTCCTTGCTTGAACTGCCTAACCCCTGTCTGGTGTGTCTGATCTCAGCAAAAGAACAACACACCCATCTGGGAAACACACACAGACACACACAATCTGCAGCAGGGAGGAGTTTCATGGAGACAGCTGGCGAAGAGCAGCGTCTGCAATGGTTAGCTAGCGGGTGACCTCATCCAGATGTGACTATCACAGCTGGAAAACACGCAGAACTTCTCCTGATTGCCACATGCAGCTGATTTTTTTTAAAAAATGCGACCAACTGGTCCCGGCTGCCGATAGTGGAACACACGCATGCGTGATGTACAGTGGCACACATGTGACACTATGTCCTATGTGTCAGCCATAGATTTTATTTTATGGCTTAAAGGGAGAAAAAGTCCAGATGTTCTTCATTCAGGCAAGGACAACTGAATGACTTCCAGGGGTCCTGAAAGAGGATGGGCAGCAGTATCCAAGCAGTGCATTATGCACTGACAGAGTTATGAAGCCTGGGCAGGTTCAGGGTTCGTGAACTTCCAACTGCCTGGAGGGTGGGGGATAAACCCCAGTGGTGAAATCCTCCATGATTTGCCACCAGTTCGCTGCCTGAACATGCACGGTGCGCATCAAATACATGCTGCACGTGCAAATGCATGGTGCATGCTAAACGCATTGTGTGTGTGTGCATATGCAGTGTACACCAAATGCACACTGCACAGGCATGCACAGTGCATGCCAAATACACGCTGTGCGCACGTGTGGGCACAGTGCGCACCAAATGTGCGCTTCCCGTGGAAAAAGGACGCTTAAGAAGGTAAGTAGAACAGCGACGGGGGGATCAGTTGTGCCGCGCGATTTAGATCACCTGCTTAATTGTGCAGCACAGCTGATCGTCGGAAATACCGATTCTGACAAACCGGTAGCATTTTTTTACTACCGGTTCTGACAAACCGGTAGCATTTTTTTACTATCAATTCACCTGAACCGGCAGCTTTTATTACTACCGATTCACCCGAATTGATGCGAACTGGTAGCATTTCACGCCTGATAAAACCCCATGGGAACGGGAAGGGGGGAAGGCTGACAGGGTCTTCTGCCTTCTGCAACAATTCCTGTCAATTCCACCATTTCCGCTCCTCCACGGCTGAACATCAGATATTGATTATTGGCAGTCAAAGAGGGGAGTATGGAAAAATAAGGACAGCTGTGCTGCAGGAGCACCTTTTAAGGCAGGTATGCGTGCACGTACACCGAAGCCACAATCGCTCTTGACACAACCTACATTCAGCAGTTTCTAAGGCTTCATGTCTGTGCTTCCGTTCAGCGGGAAGCTGTTGGTTGCTCTTCGGTTGACTCCCTGCTTGCAGACAGAAATCTGTGTGTTTACACTGGGACCCCACCCTGCTTGGACTCACAGCCAGGAATCCTTTCCCATTAATTTTCGATGCACGTCGAGGAACTTCTTATGTTCACTCCGTAAGCAAAAGGCCCTTTTGCCATGCTCGGTGGCGGTGTCCTCACAGCTGACGCCCAGACATGCAGACACCGTTCTGTATAAGCCCTGGCACACATTCAGCTGCCCGGCCACGACATAACAGGGTTGCACTGTTTTGTGGCTGAGCTTGTGGTGAAAATCCTGCTGTGATTGTATCATGTTCTGTGACCAGGGCATGATACGAAACTTGAAGATGGTCGGTTTAGGGCATTGCATGGGATAGGAAAGTGTGCCACTGCATTTTCATAACAAAGGGCACGATGTTCAGTAATTCCAGCCCTTTGTGGCATCTCTCCAGGGCTAACAGACCAACACCACAAATAGGACAAATTCACCTAAAGAAGTCCTCGGCTTGCAATCACAAGAATTTCCATGGCTGTGTAAGACGGTTGCTAAGCGAGTCTCGTTTGATTTTAACCATCTTTTTCTCGCGGTTGCTCAGCGAACCCAGTCATTAAGTGAAAGCCGGCTGGGAAAGTCACAAATAGCGATTACGTGACCCCAGGATGCTGCAACCATTGGCTGGCTGGGGAATTGTGGGAGTTGATGTCCAGACATCTTAAAAGGCGCCGAGTTGAGAAACACTGAAAGCTCCTTTCCAACTCAGAAGAAAACTAGAAATGGGATGCTTACAACAATTGCATTTTGATCAGGGTGATGAGCTATGGAGCTCTTTAGCAGCAGAACAATACACGGGGGCTGGGGAATTCTGGGAATTGAAGTCCGCGGCAGGGGTGAAATCCAAAATTTTTCTCTGCTGGTTCTGTGGGCGTGGCATGGTGGGCGTAGCAGGGGAAGGATATTGCAAAATCTCCGTTCCCACCCCACTCCAGGGGAAGGATACTGCAAAATCTCCGTTCCCAACCCACTCCAGGGGAAGGATACTGCAAAATCCCCATTCCTACCCCATTCTGGGGACAGCCAGAGGTGGTATTTGCCGGTTCTCCGAACTACTCAACATTTCCGCTACCGGTTCTCCAGAACCTGTCTGAACCTGCTGGATTTCACCCCTTGGTCCGCGAGTCTTAAAAGTGTTGAAAAACACAGATTTTCATGGAGGGTTTCCCTTTGTCCACGACTTTTTCCATATCCTTGACTCCCCCACCCCCCTTTCCTCCTTCCTCTTCTCCTCCTGACCTATCCCAGGGACATCCAGACAGGATGCCCATCCACGCATCCCCACCCCTGCTCAGCATCCCGGCTGCACTGCTGCTCAAACACCAGTCCATTCCTTCCTATACAGTGTAGTTTTTGGCAGTCTCTCATTTCCTTTGCAAGTTTGGGAGGAGAGACCAAAAGAGAGAGAGAGAGAGAGAGAGAGAGAGAGAGAGAGAGGAGGGAACCAAGGGGGTGGGGGGAGAGAAGGCCGGCTGGCGGAGCTCACTAGAGGCCCTCAAGCAGTCAGCCGGCCGGTCGGAAAGTCCGTTCCTCCCAGGGAGAAGCAAGGAGAGAAAAAACTCCAAAGGAAAACCAGGTAAGGAGAGAATCTTCCCCCATATCTGTACATGTGAAAAGACGACACTCAACACTGATGGGGCTGGAGGTCCCTTTTCCACCCCATCTTGTCTCTTGGGGTGCTGGGGGCCGTCTTTTCCAGCTTGGGGCTTTCTGGAGGTATGAATTGCGGAGCTCATCATTCCCAGCCAGGCTGGTCAAGGAAGATGGGAGCCTAACTCAGGGCAAAGTTGGTTTGGGTTCTGCTGAGGTTCCGGAAGGTCTTCTGGCAGGGGTGGGCAGGGGGCACGGTCTTGTTCCCCTCCCTCCCCCCATCCCACACAAAGGAGAAAGTTTGCCGATTGAACATTGGAAGTTCTTGATTGGAAGTCTGGCTGGCCAAAATGCAGCTGCAAAAATGCAAATGCAAAATGCGGGGGATTAAACGAAAGTAGATGCACGAGAAAGGGGGCCTCTGGTATTTATTTTGCCCTTAAAGGGGGGCAAACTACCCATTTGGAATAGAATAGAATAACAGAGTTGGAAGGGACCTTGGAGGTCTTCTAGTCCAACCCCTGCTTAGGCAGAACCCCCCACCCCCCGCCCGGACCTGCCCAGTGTCTCCCTTCCACCCCAAAAATAAAAGATTCAGATCTTACCCCTTCTTAACATTCCTTTCATCGGTTCCTTAACCCGAAGAATTTAAGGGTGCCTGTTTGATTTTCCTCCAATTTTCTTAGCATCCTCATCCTCATCTCCCTGCAAGGTAGGATCTGGGGTGAGAGAGACTAAATTAGTCAGGCCAAGGATGATTTGAAGGAAAATCCACAGCTTTCTTTCTTTTCTTTCTTGCCTTTTCTCCCTCCCTTCCTCCCTCTCTTCTGGTTTTTCTGAACTTTCTGGTTTTTCTTTGAAGACGTT
>WNWU01000071.1:1685835-1698293 GCA_012654045.1 Ptyas mucosa
CTTTCCTCTCATTCCCATCTCTTTCCTTCCTTCTTTCCTCTCATTCCCATCTCCTTCTTTCCTCTCCTTCCTCCTTTCCTCTCATTCCCATCTCCTTCCTTCTTTCCTTCCTTCCTTCCTTCCTTCCCATCATTCCCATCTCTTTCCTTCCTTCTCTCTTTCCCCCATGTTTAACCTTCCATTCTTGCTCTCACCTTCACTCTGCTTTTACTTTTTCTCCCTGAAGGACTGACAGGCCCCCGAGGGGAGCCAGGCAGCCCCGGCACCAACGGACTCCCGGGTGAGAAGGGGGCCCAGGGGGAATGTGCGGTGGCACCCCGTTCGGCCTTCACTGCCAAGCGCTCTGAGTCCCGCAGCCCGCCGCTGCCTGACGAGCCCATTGTCTTCGACATCGTCCTGATTAATGAACAAGGCCACTATGACGGCAACACCGGCAAGTTCATGTGCGAAATCCCGGGGTTGTACTACTTCGCCGTGCACGCCACTGTCTACCGGATGAGCCTCCAGTTCGACATCATGAAGAACGGCAAGGCGATCGCCTCTTTCTTCCAGTTTTACGGCAACTGGCCAAAGCCGACCTCCCTGTCTGGAGGTAGCCTGGTGAGGCTGGAGCCTGAGGACGAAGTCTGGGTGCAGGTGGCAGTGGGCGAGTACACCGGCTTCTACTCCAGCGTGAAAACAGACAGCACCTTCACCGGGTTCCTCGTCTACTCCTACTGGCAGAACTCCCCTGTCTTCGCCTGACAGGCAGCCCAGGAAACACCGGCATCCTAAAGTCTCACATCCTGGCCCTGGTTTGCGTCAACAGCCCCAAGACCCTTCTTGACTTGGGGGCGGGTGCAACACCCTTTAGCTGACCCCATTGAGACTAGGAGATTAAGAGGGGATATGCCTCCATAATTCCTGATAATCTAGGCCACCGCCGAAAAGCCAATACTTTTCTCCAGCATCTCCCTAATACAGATAGTCCTCGACTTAGGACCAAAACTTCCCGTCGCTAAGGAAAGCGGTTGTTAAATAGCTCACGCTCCATTTTACAGCCATTTGCATCACCGTTCTTTAGCAAATCACTGCAGGCCTAAATGATTCTTGCAAATCGGGCTTCTCCTGTTTGTCAGAAACGGGCTAGGAAAGTGGCAAATGCCGGTCGTATGTCCCCGGGAGGCTGCGACCATTGCAAATACACGCATTGCCAAGAGCCTGAACTTTAATCCCATGACCGTGATAGAATGAGGACCGGTTGTAAGTCACCATTTTTTCAGCACCGGTGTGACAGCCGCTAAGCAAATGCAAGTCAAGGGGTCTCTTGTAAAGGAAGGGAGCTCCATTCCACCACTTTCTCCATTCTGACCTCAGAAGTCCTCCAAAGGGTGGGCCTGAGGCTTTCAGCCAATTCTTCAGCTCTCTTTCCATGAAAAGAGGTTTAATTTCCAATCCCTCTTTGGCCAAGAGGCCCCCCTTCCTGATTTCAGATGTTTTTATAGGGAGGAGTGCAGGAAGCGAAATCCTCACGACAATTATGGAAATCCTGGTGACCAAGGAAAGCTGTGCCCTCTGAACCCCAGGGGTACGATGGCCCTCTCCAAAAAAGCTTCGGTTTGTGGCCCTCTCAAAAAGTGACCGTGAGAAAAAAAAATTACAGAAGATGTGAAGTAGGTGATTCGTGATGATGATAATGATGTTATCCATTCAGTTGTGTCCAACTCTTGGGTGATTCGATGGGCCAAGATTCTCCACATCTTCTGATCTTTCATTAAGTACCGTACTTTGCATCTTATAGACCGAATACGGCCATTTTTGACCTCCCGAAACCCCACC
This sequence comes from Ptyas mucosa, assembly GCA_012654045.1. Lineage (NCBI taxonomy): Eukaryota > Metazoa > Chordata > Lepidosauria > Squamata > Colubridae > Ptyas > Ptyas mucosa. Next base: position 1,687,654 of record WNWU01000071.1, read on the forward strand.
CCACATCAGAGGTGGGTTTCAGCAGGTTCTAACCAGTTCTGCGGAACCAGTAGCAGAAATTTCAAGTAGTTCAGAGAACTGGTAAATATCACCTCTGACTGGCTCCACCCCCATCTATTCTCTGCCTCCCAAGTCCCATCTGATTGAGAGGAAATGGGGATTTTGCAGTAACCTTCCCCTGGAGTGGGGTAGGAATGGAGATTTTACAGTATCCTTCCCATCATGCCCACCAAGCCACACCTACAGAACCGGTAGTAAAAAAGTTTGAATCCCACCACTGCCCCACATGTCCCAAAAAAACAGGCCCGTTTTTCACAAAAACTGGATGTGCAGAGGGTTTTGGAGGCCTGTAGAGTGCTCCTGGGGGCTGGGGAGGGCAAAGATGGGACCCGTGGGGGGTCCGGGAGGCCAAAAACGGGCCCATTTTTTGCAAAAATGGGACACGCAGAGGGTTTGGGAGGCCTGCAAAGTGCTCTTGGGGCCAGGGAAGGCAAAAACCGGACACATGGAGGCCAAAAACTATTTTTTTTTCTTGTTTTCCTCTTCAAAATCTTGGTGCGTCTTATACTCCGGTACGTCTTATAGTCTGAAAAATACGTTATATTGAATTACACCGTATTTCCATTTAACTGAAAACATCCATGTCAAATGAAAAAGGAGGCCGGGAGGTTCTTTTCAATCTTGGCTCCGCGCATGTTTTGGAACGCTGTCTCCAGAATGTGATTCAAAGAATTTGGCTGCTGGCCTTGACCAAGGTGCGACCTGGCTTTAAAGCAAAGCTGCATTCACAAAACACACGTAACCAAGCCTAAACGGCAGGCAAGCTTTGGTTGGGTTCTGCCTGTCTGCGCTTCTCTTAAAGTCTATATTGGGCCAACTCAATCTGGCTAGTCCACAGTTCCCATGTTTTGCACTACCCCAAAAATGAATCAATTCCATGCTCACATCAGCCGCTGGGGAGAAGTGGGCCTCTTCCCACATTCTTCTCTCAGTGCAGTCTTGCAAGGACCAGATCAGTGTCAGTATTCAGCTGGTTTCATCCGGTTCGGGCGAATTGGTAGCAGTGGCTGTGGGAGACTCTGCACACCCGCCCGGATGTCATCACGTCCCGTTTTTGACACTCTGCACACGTGCGCTCACATTTGCGAACCGGTAGCGAAGGTAAGCGAATACCATCCCTAGACCAGATGTGACCATTCTCCCCTCCTCCCCTCCAAGATGAAATAAAAGAAACTTATTTCAACTCCTCCCCCCCAAAGAGAGAAAGATTAGCCAGTTCCTGCAGTCGCTTTTGGTACCCAGAAGATGGACTGGCCATCATTATCTCAGCTTAGTTTGCATCTTCTGACAGCTACAAGATAAGGGTTGGTTCAGATATTAAGTCAAAGTTTGCTTCAACCTCCCTTCTCCAGAATCAATGCTGGCTGGGGAATTCTGGGAATTGAGGTCCACTTGTCTTAAAGATGTCAAGGTTGAGAAACACTGGAGTGGATATCAAACTGACTAGCCATCCCATAAGCATCCAGTGCAAGCCAAAACGGTATGAAATCACAGGGTTCGTGATGACATCATCCTAACATTATGCAGTCTGTAACTTCATGATGTCCCTTGTCCTCTCAAGGGGCACCCAACCTTCAGTAGCAGCCCACACAGGGGGTCCATCTTAGCAGCATTCAAGCTGCAAGAGACGTTTGAAGAAAATGTGCTGTGTTTTAGCCAAATTTGAAGAAATTGCTCAGAAAGGGGGGGGAGGCTTCCCCCACGAGTCGAGGTTTGCTGTAACGGAGCATGGAAGGTTCCATCCACTAGGGGGCACCCTAAGCTTAGAGATGCATTTGATAGCCAAGTTCAACTTTGCAATTAACTTGGTTTGTACGTTTTGTACCCCACTATTTTTTTTTCCCCCTAACAAAGAGATTTGGCTCATTTGGTTAACTTTTTTCGGTGCAATAAACCTTGCTGTGCATATCTTTCCCTTCCCTATTGTTTTCCGCTCGCCCCACCTCTCAAATTTCTTAAAATATAAACGTAAATAATTTGGAGTAGTTTTAACCATCTGAACGAAGAGGAGAACAACTGGGGGCAATCTTTTGGCAGCTGGAGGATGAAGGCCGTTCAATGCATTGGGTGATGTAGCGAAGTGAGTTCAACCTCAGCTTTAAAACAAGAATGGGGGTCCAGAAAAAAACACGTAAAATCCAAACCACATACTTCATCGGGTCAGTAGCTCCCTTTGTATCATCTACAAAACTCGGTAAGTGTTCGCCTTGTCTAATTTCGGTTACTTGTGCACTCGGGTGTGATTTATATGCTGTGCAAAATCGGCCCCTTTAAGGTTCAAGATTTTGTACAAGTGCAGAAAGCGAGTGATTCAATCTCCCTCTGAAGGGCGTGTTGGAAAAAACAGCCTCATCAAAGTCGCCAGCATCCTCCTGCGCGGCTGAGGGTTTAGCTGTTTGGCAGGAAAATGAATTATTTCTCGGTGATGAAACATTCTGGCTCTCTAGCCGGGCATGGAGCAGAGCAAGTGAATCTGAGGGTGGAGCTTAAAGATGATTGAGGTGGGGCCAAGGATGGCATCCAATGGAACCACACCTAGAATACTGCATCCAGTTTTGGTCACCACACTATAAAAAAAGACGTTGAGACTCTAGAAAGAGTGAAGAGAAGAGCAACCAGGATGATGAGGGGACTGGAGGCTAAAACATACAACAGACAGTTGCAGGAACTGGGCATGGCTAGTCTAGTGAGGAGAAGGGCCAGGGGAGACAGGATAGCATCTTCCAATATTTGAGGGGCTGCCACAGAGAGGAAGTGGTCAAGCTATTCTCCAAAGCACCCGAAGGCCAGACAAGGAATAATGGATGGAAACTGATCAAGGAGAGATTCAACCTAGAAATAAGGAGAAATTTTCTGACAGAACAATCAACCAATGGAACAGTTTGCTTTTAGAAGTTGTGGGAGCTTCATCACTGGAAGCTTTCAAGAAGAGTCTAGACCACCATCTGTCAGAAATGGTTTAGGGTCTCCTACTTGGGTGGGGGGTTGGACTAGATGACTTACAAAGTCCCTTCCAATTCTGTTATTCTGTAATCTGAATTGTTTAACTCCAGAGATGTGGAGCCCCAGAGGTTCAGGAAGGGTCCAGCGATGGACTGCAGCTGTTTTTGCTTGGGATACTAAATTTTCACATCCCTGGAAATCCTAGAGGTAACAGTAACAGAGCTGGAAGGGACCTTGGAGGTCATCTAGTCCAACCCCTTGCCCACGCAGGAGACCTATACTAGAGATTCGAACTGCCGAACGGCCGACTTTTCTGATCGACAAGCTCAGGGTCTTAGCCACTGAGCCACCTAGCCAGCCTAAAATATGATGGAGATGGATAGAAGATGATGAAGGTGGAGGAGATGACGGAGATGATAGAGGGGTGATGAGGATTTAACCAGCTGCAAAGTACATTACTAAAAGGCTAAACAAGTGTCTAGAGCAGTATTTCTCATGTGGGACTTCAACTCCCAGAATTCCCCTCTCTCCTGGCCAAAGGTTTACCAGCTCTGGACTACAAGGAAGTCTTCACAAGTGCCACCTTTCTTTGTGCAATCTCTATTCTTTTTTGGGGGGGAGATATTGGGCTGAAGGCATAGAATTCAGTAGCATTTGTTTATTCTTTAGGGGCTTTTTCCCCATAGAAAGCTATGCTGGGGACAATCCCTGCCCAAACTTTGCTCTGAAACGCCGAGATCATCCTCCTTTTCCTGTCCGGATTAAGATTTTTCCAGTGTGAGAAATTCAGTAACGCCAGAGGGAGAAGGGTCCTTTATTTTTAGCACGCGTTTTGCATTCTTACCCGAAATAGATCTCCTCCGGGCCACTTTCCTAAATCCTTCTGGAGCCTTCCCAGATGTTTACAGAAGTTTCCCAGTGTTGGCTCGAGGGACAAAGCCTTCGAACTTGAGGGCCACATCTGGAAGTTTCCAGGGAGCTGGGAGGGAGGGAAACCTCGCCGCTCCCGCAAACGTCTGGTATCAAGTTAGTGTGTCATATTGCCAAGCCAAGCCATCATTTTCAAGGCAGGTTTCTGCAAACTCACACTGGTGAGTTCATTGGTTCTGGGGTTTTAGCTCTGGGACACCTCCAGGAAGCTGAGAAGACCCACAAAAAGCAGGGTTCAAGAAGCTGGGAGGTGGGGGATATTCTGGGTCTATCTGGGTCTATTAGAACAGCGGTCACCAACTGGTGGTCCGTGAGAAAATTTTGATGGTCCGTAGAAAAATTATTTGCATTTTTTTATGTTGCACTAAATCAGGGGTCCACAAACTACAGCCACTGGGACAGATACGTGCAATGAATGTTTGTGTTGCTGCAGAGAGTCTCCCTCCTGGGGGTCTTCTTGTGTGGGTCGGAGGGGGGCAGAAATTCCAACTTGGGTTTGCTTCAGCCTATGGTGTGGGGCTTTGGGTGAAAGTTGGAGGGAAGCGCCACTGGTGGCAAAGAGCTGGAGGACTTGGTTCCAGTGGGACTACATCATGGCCTGGAACTGCCTGACCATCTCAGCCCACTGAGCCTCCAGGTGCCAGTACCTGGCCTTGCACTCCCTCAGGTCTTCCCTCTGCTTGGAAAGCCTATACTTGTAGTCCTCAGTGAGGTGCTTCTGCTGAGCCTCCTTCTTGGTCAGATGCATTTTGAACTGAGCTGTTTTGCCAACTCTTTCTCATGGTGGCTGCTTAGCTCCAACAATTGCTTCCTGTAGGGGGCCTAAGGAGCCTGGGCGGGGAGGGGAGGAGTGGCTGGGAGAGGAGGGGCGAGTAGAGACTGGTGAGGCACCCCTCAACGTGAGTGACATCGAGTTGACCACGCCCATTCAGTCATATAACCACCTAGCCATCCCCATCCAGCCAGTCATTAGGCAGATCATATTAGTGGTCCACGGGATTTAAAATTATGAATTTAGTGGTCCCTGAGGTCCGAAAGGTTGTTGACCCCTGTATTAGAGTATGACTAGTCTAACAAAGAGCAGATCTAATACTGATAGCAGTGTTCCAATATTTGAAACACTGTCAGAAAGAAAAGGAAGGGGGTCAACGTATTCTCCAAAGCACCCGAAGGCAGGACAAGAAGCAATGGATGGAAAATAATCAAGGAGAGATCCAACCTAGAAATAAGGAGAAATTTCCTGTAAGTGAGGACAATTAATCAGTGGAACAGAAGTTGCCTTCAGAAGTTGTGAATGCTCCAACACTGGAGGTTTTTAAGAAGAAACTGGACAGCCACTTGTCTGGAATGGTAGAGGGTTTCCTACTTGAGCAGGGGGTTGGACTAGAAGATCTCCAAGGTCCCAATTCTGTTTGTATTCTGTGTTCTGGTTTAGCAGGAATGACCTCCTTGTCGAAGAAAAGCACCCCCTCGGGGTCAATGCTGACGAAGGCCCTCTATCCGAAATGACGTGGGAGTTGCGTAGCTCTGAGCCAGGAGCTTTTTCAGCAGTGCAACAAAGAAAGGCAATGTTTTGTGTCCGGGAGCCTTTGCAGAGCCCATCTCACATCTCACTATACACAATAACCGCCCCGTTTAATTCTCAACCACATTTCTCCCCTCCATTCCAAACATCCTCTCCTCGGCTGACCATATCAAGGACAGAAGCAACCAGAATCTAAAACCTGTAACAAATCGGATCATATTGAAAATCCATCACTAACCCACGAGTTCTAGAATCGCCTGAAATACAAATTTCAGAAGAAGCAGCCAAATGGATACAAACAGTTCTGTTTGGGGCCAGAATAAGATCTGACTTACTCTCCGATTGTTGGGAGGGTTTGTATTTCTTTTGTGTCCAAAGGGGGGGGGGGAATCTCCGTTGTCATCACCTAAAAAAGTAGGTGGCTTCAATCCACCAATAATGAAGTCTTCTGGGTCTGATGCAGATTTTGGAAGGGGGGGGAATCTATCTCTTTGTTGCCAACCTCGTGGCTCAGCTGCTTTCTCCTAGCTTGTTTTGAGCTTGGGGGGATTCCCCACCCCTCATTTAGAGATTAGAGGGTAAGAAGATGCCCCAAAGCAGGGAGGGATTCAGCTTGGCATCTGCTGCCTTGAATTGCTAACAGACCGATGGAGCTGAAAGTACCTCCCTTCCTCATTAAAGTAGCCACCTGCTCATCTCGGTCATCCTCCCTTGACAGCCCAGACAAAGAGAGCAGGTTTGAGGTGGGGGGGGGAATAAGAATGACTTAGGGGGATAAATTATGTGGGTGCACGGGGGAGACAAATGGAGCAACACCAGGGGTGGGCTTCAAAAATTTTAGCAAGGGGTTCTCTGCCTGGTTGCTGGGTGGGCGTGGCTATGGTGGGTGTGGCCTAGTTGGCCTCCTGCACCATGGTGGGTGGGTGTGTGTGTTGTCCTTCCCAGGCTCCGGAGGCTTTCCTTGAGCTTCTGGGAGGGTGAAAATGGCCTCCCCAGGCTCTGGAGGCCCTCTGGAGGACGGAAACAGGCCCATTTCTGGCCTTCCTGAACTTCCGGTAGGCCCGTTTTTCACCCTCCCCAAGCCTCCACATCCGCCCTGCACTTACCTGCATCCAAAATGTGCCGCATGGGGACTCCTGGGAGGAGTGGAGTGGGTGGGCGGGGCTAGCCAAGAGTGGGATTTAGGGGTTCTCCAAACTGCACAGAATCTTAACTAGAGGTTCTCCCAAACCCCTGCGAACCCCTGTAGCCCACCAATGAGCAAGACCCCCAGCTCAGCTCTCTATTAAATGAGGGGAACAAAGCAACAGGCATGGAATTCAACCTTTGGCACGGAACTTTGAGCAAAATGTGTGGTTCTCCATCTCTGCCAGCCAACAGGGATGTCTGCAGAGATGGGGGGAATCAAAACGTCAAGATGGCCACAATCCTGCGATCTCAGCAGCCTTCTTCCTTTTACTACATGACATTAAACTTGAGGCAACGTTAGCTCCTGGTAGATAGGAAGCCAACGGACTGTCCCTTCTGAAAGCCTCCTTGGAAGTTCTCGAGAACATTTTGAGAGCTGTGGCTACAAGATGGTAGAAGGTGGCAGTGGTGAAATCCAATTTTTTTTACTACCTGTTCTGTGGGCATGGCTTGGTGGCCATATTGTGGCTTGGTGGGCATGGCAGGGGAAGGATATTGCAAAATCTTCATTCCCTCCCCACTCCAGGGGAAGGATATTGCAAAATCTCCATTCCCTCCCCACTCCTGGGGGAAGGAAACTGCAAAATCCCCATTCCCTCCCCACTCCTGGGGGAAGGATATTGCAAAATCTCCATTCCCACCCCACTCTGGGGCCAGCCAGAGGTGGCATTTGTCAGTTCTCTGAACTACTCAAAATTTCCGCTACCGGTTCTCCAGAACCTATCAGAACCTGCTGGATTTCACCCCTGGAAGGCGGACTTGATATCTTTATTATTACTCCCACGGTGTTACCTAGTTTTTACAGTTCTGACAAGCCAGGACAAGGCATCGTTGCCTTTTGTTTAACGCTAATAATTTTGCAGGATAATATCAAATCAAATCAATCAAAGTTGGACCAAAGTCCCCCATATTCCCTCAAGGAGCGCCAATATTTGAGCGAGGATTTCCGCCTGGATCTCTCTGATTCCCATTCCCCTCTTGTGTCACTGTTGAGAGACCCAACTACACATCTTCTTCTGTCCCAGAAGAAAATATGTATCTGGGGCAGCTTTGAAGATTCTCAACTTTTCCTGGGGAAAAACCAACAAAAAACTCTGTTGCTAATTTATTCTGCTCATAACATGCACAAATGTTGAGTAGCTCATTTGTGGCTTTTCCGGGTCTGCTGAAACCATTCACGGTGGATCTGCAAGAGAAGACCGCATGAGAAACTGGAAGGGGTCAAGTTCTCACTCGCCTTCCTGCCCCAGATTGTGCAGGAAAAAACCATTTTTATCCTTCAAGGTATGTTCCACCGCTTGTTCTGAGGGTTGATTAGCTATTTAACAGCTGCTTTTGTGCTCCAGAATCAAAAGTCCAGAACTTTTCCCGAAAAAGGATCTACGTGTTAGTATCTATCGGTACCTTTCTGCTTCTTGTTTCTCGTGGAGGAACCAAGCCATGAGTAAACATTGACTTAACAATAGAGTTGCTGGAAGAGAAAAATATTTAATTTTCTCTCTGCGGAATATTAGCGACGACTTGGAACAAATGGGCAGCTGGTGTACATTCAGGCATTAAGTGACTTCATCTGTCATTTCTGCATGATAGCAACCAACGATTCACAAACGTCAGCAGAACAATGTTACTTCAGCCAACAGCATGGGCTTCAACCCATCCATAGTTTTCTCCATCTTCTTCTCACCGGTTCTCAACGTCAATCCCTTCCTTCTCTCCTTTGTCCCTCAAGTGAATCAGGATCTACTTATATCCAAGAAAACCGAAACATGTAACATCCTTCCTCGCTCTCGAATGCTCAGTCTCAACATCAGTGAGATATTGGCTGGCGTGTCTTCTTCTGTGAAAATCTGAAGACGTTCTTTCTCTTCCCACATCTTAGGCATAGAGAGGGCCACAGTCCAGCGATGTCCAGCATATCCAAAGCCCGTAAAAATGACCAAAGGTTTCTTGCACTGGGCAGGCCACTAACTTGATTTTGGCCACGCTCTATAGACACCTTGTTTCAGTCTCTGCTACGGCAAGACAGGACTGGGAAACGAAAGGTCCAGGAAGAGCATCCTCAACGAAGCTGTTTCCAATGATTAGCTAAACAGGTGACAGTTTTGACCATCTCATCCATTTGCAGGTGGCCTAGGAAGCATCCACAGTCATTATACCAGGGGTGAAATCTACTTATCTTCCCTACCGGTTCGGAAGTGCGCGCATCGCCATAGTCAAGTCTGATTTTTTTACCCTCTGTGCATGCTCAGAAGGCTTTGCGCATGTGCAGAGGGTTAAAAAACCAGGAAGTAATGACGTCCTGGTGGGTGGGCGGAGCCTCGTGCTGCCGCCATTACCGGTTTGCCAAAGCACACACCATCGGCGCTACCGGTTCGTGCGAACCGGACATAACCGGCAGGATTTCACCACTGGGTTATACACCATCAGAAGTGTTGCCCAGAAGAAGCAACGCAACCTCGTTGCTTGCAGCAAACACAACCTTGGCTCACAACTGAGGGCCAAGTTCTGCTTTATAGCTGTTGGAAATACAGCCATGAAGAGAGTCGCAGGGAAATCCAGGAAGCCCAGCGGTGATTGTCACCTGTTTACGGAAGACGCAGTCTAGGATAAACAGACACACAAGGCAAAAAAGGCAAATTATTTGTTGCATGCCACTCCATGTTCTTGATCTAGTGCCAAATCAGATATGTTTTTTTGAGGATCGTTTTACAATCTCTTGTTCCCACAAGTTTGAAAGGGATATATATATATATATATATATATATATATATATATATATATATTAAAAAAAGTCAATTCCACTGAGACTAGAACATGTTCTACCCTCCATTATAAATAGACACAGATATTAGAATGAGGAAGAGAAACAGGAAAGTTTATCCGGGGAAAATATTAAGTATTTGAACTCGTATCCCCTCCCCTCAATATATATATATTTTTTTTTCAAAAAAGGGGCCTCAGCTTGATGAGAAAAAAAGGAGGAATGTTTAGAGAAGGGCTGCAGTGGAGGAAAACGACCTTACGCTCCCCAGCACAGTTTCCTCCTCCGGATTTCCCTTGCTCTGGCCGGGTCACTCATGGGAATTTATGCAGATCCCGGATTGCTGATGCTGATGGAAGGAGAATGAATTGCATGTATGAACTGACTGGTTTTTTGGAGGAGGGAGGCTGCAGTGATATTGACTTCCATGGTACAAAATTGGGACCGAAATATTTTGCTACTCAAAGTAGAGGGCAAAATAGTTCCCTCCCTGCAGGGACAGAGAGAGATTCATATACACCCACAAGCACTCTGGAAACTTAAAAGTTTCAAACCTTGATTGGTGCTTCACTGATGTCGTTCTGTCTTATACAGGCCACACTTGGAATCCTGCATTCAGTTTTGGTCACCATGAGGTAAAAAAGATGTGGAGACGCTGGAAAGAGTGCAGAGAAGAGCAGCAAAGATGATTAGGGGACTGGAGGCTGAAACATATGAAGAACGGCTGCAGGAACTGGGTATGTCTAGTTTGATGAAAAGAAGGACCAGGGGAGACATGATAGCAGTCTTCGAATATCTCAGGGGCTGCCACAAAGAAGAGGGAGTCAAGCTCTTCTCCAAAGCACCTGAGGGCAGGACAAGAAGCAATGGGTGGAAACTAATCAAGGAGAGAAGCAACTTAGAACTAAGAAGAAATTTCCTGACAGTGAGAACAATTAATCCGTGGAACAACTTGCCTCCAGAAGTTGTGAATGCTCCAACACTGGAAGTTTTTAAGAAGAGGTTGGACAACCATTTGTCTGAAGTGGTGTAGGGTTTCCTGCCTGGGCAGGGGGTTGGATTAGAAGACTTCCAAGGTTCCTTCCAATTCTGTTTTCTGTTCCATTCCTGTTCCTGTTCCTGTTCCTGTTCCTGTTCCTGTTCCTATTCTATTCTATTCTATTCTATTCCATTCCATTCCATTCTATTCCATTCCATATTTTCTATTCTATTCTATTCTATTCTATTCTATTC
>WNWU01000071.1:1698303-1719402 GCA_012654045.1 Ptyas mucosa
CTATTCTATTCTATTCTATTCTATTCTATTCTATTCTATTCTATTCCTCTTCTCTTCTCTTCTCTTCTCTTCTCTTCTCTTCTCTTCTCTTCTATATCATGCTAAGCTTCAGGTAGCCAGTGAATATCCAATGCAGCAGGCTATACAGGTAGTCTTCAACTTACAACTGTAAGGATTTCCATTGTAACTCACAACCGTGATTAATTTGAGGCAGTCAAGTTGCCAGATGCAATTTCACTACTTTTTTGCAGCCGTTAAGGGAGTTATTGTAATCCTAAGGGTGTGTGCTTTTCTTGGTCAAAAAACACTTGAAAAGGCCAGAAATTTGCAAAAAGTGTTATAAATCAGTCATGGGACTGTAGAATGTTGCAACCTGCCGTAAAGGTGAGCCCGTTGCCAAGTGGTTGCCGAAACGCAGTCACGCGACCCCAGGAGTGTGCGTGCGGCCGTCGGAACTCTGCAATCGGGTCATAAGTGGCTTTTGGAGAGTCTGTTATAACATTGAATGATCGCTAAGCAAACAGTGGCAAATCAAGGACTAGTTGTACCTTTAGGGAATGGAAGAATGAAAGAATGGAGCCACCAATTGTGGTTTATGCAGTGAATGTGGTGCAACAAGTGACTATAGCAGAGTGACGAATGTATTTGGGAAATGCTGAGTTTCTTGGTTTTACGGCCATGATTTAGAGAACTGATTGACTGATATTTCAGAGGCCAAGTGGCCTTAAGAGGCAAGAAGGAACAATCACTTATCATGCAAAGCTTTCCTCAGTCAGAGGGGGAGAATTATATTCCTTGAGTAGCCCCAACAGGGAAGCTTAAGAAACAGTAAAGTAAGAGTTGGAACGGATCTTGGGAGTTCTTCTAGTCCAACATCTTGCTCAAGCAGAACAACCTACATCCGTAGGTTGTAGGGCACGCAGCAACCTGTGGGCATGCAAGCTGTCACCTCAGTTCAGCTCTGCCGTGTATGCGTGCGCACCTCATGCCGGCCAGCTGGTCATCGGGTCTCTGCCACGCATGCGTGGGGGCAGGGCATGTGCGGGGGGGCACACACATATGTACAGGGCGGGGCACATGCAGGGGGCCACACGCACATTGCATTTTGGGAGTTCGGGTGCACCCACGCGCATTCGCACACACGTGCTTTTGGCACTCGGTCCAGAATGGGTACTCATCACTGACCTACATCATTCCAGATAAATGGTTTTTCCAATTTCTTCTTAAAAACCTCCAGACTTCTGGAGGAAAGTCGTTACCCTGATTGAATTGTACTAAGCGTCAGGAAATTTCTCCTGAGTTCTAGGTTGGTTCTCTCCTCAGTTAGTTTCCAACTGTGCCCCAAGGCAGCCTTGATCTCTTGCCAAGGGTGCTCTCCACAGACCCGTGCTTTCTCTGGCAGAGAGCGGGCGATTCCGTTGAAGATAAGCTGGATCTGTTTTGCTGTGGTCTTGTAATCATCCTCAGGAAATTTCCACCGAGCAGTTCAGGAGGTCATTAAGCGCCAACCCACATGGCTCTTTGCGGAATATCAGCGAGGGCACGGAGGAGGCAAGTTTCGAAGGGACACGCTGTTCTACCACCGCTATAAATTAGGGTTATCTTGGATGCTGTGTTGATTACCTCAACAAATAGCTATGTCTCAAAAATGGTTCTGATGTCCGGTTCAGATTCTTTCATTTAAGATGAAACGAGTCAGATAGGCGCATAATGATTTTGCTGGTCACGTTCCGTTTTGATGGCTGAACATGGCGTTTCTCATGGAAAATAAAGATGCTTAGAAAACAGCGGAGAGGGCACAAAAAACCAGGAAAACTCCCTTCATTTTTTCCAAAAGTTGATATCATCAGATTAGAGGGAAGGAACTGGGAAAGAATATATAACCGGCTTCAGCAAATGACTTAAAAGCTTCCTCTTCCAAGTTTTCTCAATTCAGGCGGGTGATTTTAAGACCTCGCTGAAGGATAAGCCCCATTATAACTGAAGAGACCGAGATTGCAACTCACAAATGTTTCCACCAGTTGCGTGTGTGTGTTTTTAGTAAGTTCACCAGTGTTTTTCCCTCCCCCACTTATCTTCGAATGCCACTCAACTTTGTCTGGTGGAGAATTCCAGTGACTCACTTGCGTTTGTTCTTGCCATCTCGACCGAATTTTGCAGAGACTTGCAGGGGCCACCCCAACCATCATGTTCTGGTCTGGCTGGATTTCAGCTGTGCTTCAAAAGGGATTTCCCCTTCTAGAAGCAATTATTGGGATTTAACTCAAAGGAGCACCCAAGATACAGAAAAAGTATCTTTCCCTTCAGGTAACAGATTAGAGCAGTGATAGCAAACCTTTTAGACACCGAGTGCCAAACTGCACATGCGCACATGCCCAAATGGAAAGGTGTGTGCGCTCACACGAACATGTGCACGCACTGACATGCATGCGGATATGCATAGCGGAGACCCAAAGACCAGCTGGCTGGCAGCAGGCGGGGCATCCCAACACCGGCTGCGTGGCAAGAAGTAAGATTGTTTTCTTTCGTGAGCTTCTGTTTCATCGTTTGCAGGGAAACAGAAGCTCATGAAAGAAACGCCACAGAGCTCTGACCTGGGGCGACATCGCGTGTGCCAACAGAGAGGGCTCTGCATGCCACCTCTGGCACATGTGCCATAGGTTCACCGTCACAGGATTAGGGATTAAATCCAGGAATGGGGAGGACCAACCTCAAAGCTTCATTCAGATGCTGGAACTGACATGACAACCCCCAATAGCTACTGAAAATGAATTTCCTTTGATATGATCAAATTACCAAATAATTAAACTAAAGCTGCCTTAATGTACTTTAGATTTGCAATTCCCTAGCTGTGTTTGATAAGCAATGATTCATGGCATATTATAGGAATCCAGGACTTGGGATTTGCTCAACAAATCATAGCTTAGAAGCATGCCAGAAGTTCCCAAGTGATTTGACCAAGGCTGATCTTTCAACCTAGTTAGGATTCCCACGCATTTTCCAAGCCACGTTCTTTTTGCAACCCGTTGGAAACCCGTAAAGCATAAAGAACTTCCCACATGTTTAGAAACTAAAAAGGACCCAGAGTGTGCTGGTCTCTTGAAAAAAATAATAATTAAGAAATAAAAAGAGTAGCAGAATGTATTTTCTGACAAAAAGCTCTTTTTGTTTTGTTTTTCTTTTAATTGGTCAAGTCATTTACATAATGCGAAGTTCAATCCAAGCAACCAAGTGGTCCCCCCAGAGAGGCAGTCCGATTGCGAGAACACAACAACGCACAGGAAGGGGTTCGGAATGGGTAGCAGTTTGGACAAGGCACAGATCAGGAGCAAGCGGCAACCTCTTTACAAGCAGAGCAGGCACTTCCGCTGTTAAAAACTACGCTTTATCTTTTCCTCTTCCCCCAACTTTCCCTCAACGGTCTCGGCACCATGGAACTACCTGCACGTGATTAAACATTCACAGGCTGAATAAAACCAGACGGACATTCTTCAGAGACAGGTGGAACAGGCAAGGAAGAATATATTTTATTCTAACTTCTCTTAAATCCTCAAGTACAGATCAGGACGTGTAAAGCCTTAAATCTTCAAACATTAAAAAAAAACAAAAACAGAGAACGCTCTTCCTAGTCTGCAGGTAAAAAGGACTGGATTAAACAACAAGGTATTATCTTCAACCCTGAACCCAGGTAAATTCAGGAGGTGGTTTAGCACAGGGGTCTCCAACCTTGGCAACTTTTAAGACTTGGCTGGGGAGTTCTGGGAGCTGAAGTCCAAAGTTCTTAAAAGTTCCCAAGTTTGGAGGCTCCTGCTTTAAACCATCACCTCTACTTGGCTCCTGGATGGTGAAGGTCTGTTTAGAGCCTCTGTCTTTAATTTATAGGAAACATTTACAAAAAGCACGAGTGTTATAAAAAAAGAGCAGATCCCGCTTTGAATCTGGAAGCTGTACAGCCTATTTTATTTACGATGTTATGTCTCTGGATCCAGCCTGCTGCTATTCACATTGGATTTTTCTTCTCTGACCTGAACAGATCCTCCTTTGCACGCACCACAAGCACAGGCCTTCAGCAATGCCAGGATTAAGGCACTCAAGTTTAACAATCGGTCAATTCCCTCGCTTTACCCCCTCCAGCTCCCAAGAATCCTGCAGCTTTCCCCCCCAAAAATGAAAGGAACTCTGTTTAGTTCTCTGCTACAAGTTAAGCGCCGCTTTGCCAATTTAATTCTAAGGTTTAAAATCAGATTAAAGAAAACAAAACCACAGAAGACTTTCAAGTAAAATGAAATTAAAAACAGGCGTAGATGATGGCTGGGGTTTTCATGTCTCCCTGGCTGCAGATGAAAAATAAAACCAGGTTGCGTCCATGAATAAAAATAGCTCCTCCTTTTGTTTTGAAGAGAACAAATGGTTCAGGTAGGTGGAAAAATGTTGCCAAAGGACAGCAGAGGCCTAGGCTGCGATCCTCATCCACCTGCAGCCAGAGAGACACAGACCGCAGCAAATTGTACTTTATACAATGTTCCTCTTGCAAACTGATGGTAAATCTTCTCAACAGAGAGAGATTTCTTCCTTGAATTTGGACGGAACACATGATAGCCCTTAAAAACCTGCTGTTGACAATGTTTACAGCCAAGTTCAGCATCTGTATGTAGCAGGATAGGAATTCTGTGGTGTGGGTTTTTTTAAAAAAATTCTGGAAAAAATCTGCTTTGTGCCCTAAAGGCTTTGGACTTGAATTGCACAATCTCCAAAGATATGTCAAGCAACATCTCAAAAGGGGAGCTCTGATATGCATTACTCAAGACGGACACTGAGCCCCCACCCCCACCCTTCCAGCCTGTGTTAGCGACACCCAACTTTTCCGCAGGGAGTCTCAGCTTTCTCAGCAAAACCTTCCTGGAAAAAGAGACGCTTCTTAAAATCAGCAGGGTTGGATTCCAAGGAAAAAGGTGCCATGTTCTCAAACCTCTACTCTGCGAAGGCTGCTGCAATTCGGCCCATTTGCATAGCTGGGATCCAGCCACTTCGAGCTGCGGTTTCAACCAGGTTCCATTTAGAGGCGGAACAGCTATCAATAATTCAGCCATTCCAAAAAAAGAAGAAAAAAACCGCCCAGAACAAAGATCTTCGGGATTTCAGCCTGAATATTCCCCCCCGCCCCCCGATTCAAACATTAAAGAAATACAATTGATCCTACTAGATGGGTGCACTTAATCGCCTGACAATTGGCACACTTGCGGTGGCCTTCCAAGCAGTCCTGTGGATTTTTAATGACTGCCTTTGAAAACAATGATCTCTCTTCACCCAAGCAAACTATTGTAATCACAACTGCCTTCTTTCCTTAGAATTATCCTTATGGGATCTGCAAAAGGGGCATCTGACTTTGGTAGCTTGAAGACCTGTGGACATCCAGAATTCCCCAGTCAACAAGGTTGGACACCCCCTGATCTGCAATGTCTCCTTAGAAGCCCCAGCAATTCTGCTTTCCAGAATTAAATTCTGACGTCTAGATCTTACTTCACCATGTTCTAAAACCAGTCCAGACTAGGAATTGTAAAAAGCCTTTTCGCTGGCCCATCGGTTTCACTTTTACCTTCCGCTGCTGCTTATAAGAGCCATTTGCTAGCTAGCAGACTGTAGTTGGTACTATTAGGTTCCCCAAAAGTATCCTCAAAAGAGGAGGGAAGAGGGGAATTAAGAGTTGTGCAATAGAGCTGGAATGTACTATTTTGCATAGATAACCTGTGGAAATTGCATGCCTGTGGGTGGAATACGATCTTCCTTAAGTGTAATAAGCTAATCAACGAAGCATCTATGTGCTCTTAACAGTTACACATTTGGTGTCCAGCTTATTTTCTGGACAAACATACATACAGTCTTGGAAATAATATTTGGACTAATGGCATAAAACTGGATGTCAAGATGGTCAGTAAGAGCTAGAATCTAAGACGTTAGCTGTGCCTTGTGAAACTTTACAATGCGTGGCTGTGATAAATGCACAAAAGGTTAACATCCCCTTCGGTGGGTAGACACCAAACTCTTGCTCAAGATTAAGGTTTGGAAGTATAGACTTCTCTAGAAGCAGAACTTAATAATAAGTGTGTTACATGAGTCAGGCAATGTTCTACAGAGATCAATAAAACTATCCAGAGGTGAAGTTACAATGAACTTTAAAAAATAAAGAGTGACAGGAGACATTCTGACTCCAATAATAGAGGCAGAATTATCTTATTCATATTTTCAGACCTGTTTATCGGCTATGTCCCCTATAGATGTCTTTGTTCCAAACACCAACTGATAGAAAGAAAACCCAACATATCGGGAAACCAGCACCTGTGCTTTTTGTACCCTGGATGAAAAACAGCCGTTAGACACTTTTAGCCTCACATCGGAATATGATTTCGCCACCCACCTCTCACAACAGGAAGTTTCCCAACTATTAGCTGTGATCCGCAATCGGGGTGTTTTCTTTTTCCCTTATGAAAGCAACAAACCATAAAAACAGAAGTGCAAAGAAACAATTCATAGCATTTTTCAGGTTCCGCTAATTGCAACTAGTGTCCCTGGAAATTTTTTTTAAAAAAGGGGGGCTACTCAGTGTTGACACCGAGAGCCTTTACCAGCTGTTACAGAGGTCCATAGGCCAGGGACCTCTTGTGCTTTGGCAAAAAGCACGTGGGAAGGAGATCAAGCTGCTTCCTCCGGAGCTCACAGGTAGACGTTGAGAGTCTGCAAGATCATTTGTCTACACAGCGGGCAGTTCCGTTGGTAAATGGCCTGCTGTAGCAAGATCTCAGTGCATTCTTGGCACAGGCAAAGGTGCCGGCAGGGCAGTAAAAGGACTGTCTTGGTTTGATCCTGGCAAATGACACATTTCTTCCGTTCTTCTTGTTCTTTAAGAAGCCGCCACGGGTCGTTGTCTTCTTCCGAAGCATTCAGTTGCCCTTTTTTTGCAGTTTTGGTCTGGGAGACACTTGGTCCTTCCCCCTGAGACTGTTGTGTGGCTGTTCCCAGATCATTGTCCGTTCTGGTCTGGTCCCTGCTGCCTCTTTGGCGGGGACGTTGGGTCCCCGTTGGTCCTTGTCTTCGTGGATACGGTTCTTCTAGAGCCACTCTCTGTCCCACAGCAGCTCCCCCTGCCCTTTCTTGGGGAGCTTCAAGTGCCAGCTGCGGTTCTCGTTCTGCCTGCTGGTTAGCTGCCCAGATGTTCCTGTTCCAACTGAGCACCTCAAGACCCCAGTCTGCCAACCTACGCCAGGTCTGGGAGCTCAACAGCATCTCCAGGGACAAGAGCACGATGTGATAAAGGCGTTGCATGTCCCTGAGCAAGCGATGGTAGGAAGGCATCGTGTTCAAATAGCCGGCCACTTGGTTTGCCAGGGTCCAAGTCAGCTGAGGGTTCAGGATGAAGATGCTGGTGACAAGAATCGCAGAGAGCAACACCATGCCGTACAGGTTGACAAAGAAGACATTGATCAACAGCTTACTCACTGAGGCCAGGAGATCAACGGCCAGCTGGCAGGGAGTCCACAGGAGAATGGCCGTAGCAATGGCACTGCTGGAGAGGTGAGTGAGAAAGGCAACCAGGAGGTCTGTAATCCTCAGAAAGGGGCCAACTATAGTGTCCCAGAGGGCCAGCCCCACACCAAAAAGGTTTTGAGTCCCAATGAGGCAAATGTTGATTATGCTGTTGATGAAGTAAGCCACAAGGCTCATGGCTATGGCGCAGACTTCGCACATCTGTCTCAGAAGCGTCTGACCAGAGCCAATCAGGTTCCAGAAGCCTCGGTGCACCATTTCTTTGCTCCTCAAGCCCAGGTGGGTGAACAGGTGGCCCAGGACTTTCAAACTCTCCATGCTGGAGCAGAGTCCCCTCAACAAGTTGAGGACAGCGTGCACGGAGCCTAGAGTCAAGTAGTACAAGGCCTCCGCGATGCATAGCACGACGACCAGGATCCCGTTCCAGAACTGGCCCAAACAGGCCACCGTGGCATTGGGCAGGTTGTAAACGAAGGCGAGGAGCCAGATCAAAACAGAGAGGAAGCTGGAAACGAGGAAGAAGTTGATGTCCAACAGGATTACCAGCAGATCCAACACCATCCCCATGCCATTGATCACCAGGAACACTAGATCCATCACGGAGCTCTCAAAGAATCGATCGAAGCCAACTGCACGGCGGCTTCGTAAAGGCAGCTGGAAGGAGAGGCGCATGTGCGTTTGGCTCCCTAATTTTGTACCTTAAGGGGGAAAAATGCTTTGGCAACCAAGTCCTGCAAAAGTCTTTACTCGCTGGGCATCAAGGGGCAAGCGGGCCGGCCAGTCCAAATTTGGGAGGTGGGTAAACCTCACTCGGGTGGACAATTGGTCGATTCCTCTCCCGCTCCAATTCTTTCCTGGAGCAGAGAGTCACCAGTCCTTGCCCCAAATTGAGACAGTGGGGAGGGGTGGGGGGGGCTTGGAAACCACTAAGCCCCATCCATGGAAGCCGGGGCAAGACCCCCCCACACACACAACTCAGGGTGGGGGAGGTGCTTTTTCCTCCTTCTTCTTGCCCCCCTCGGGGGGGGGATGTCTTCCTTGCTGAAAATATATTTGGAATATTTGTCTTTCTTGCTTTCAGCCTTTTAATTCAGTTCAGGGACCCCTTTCAAAGAGGGGGAGGGGGGGTGTTTTGCAGCTCATGCCCTGGGTCGAAAAAAAAGGGGGGGGTCCTTCGAGGGAGGGGAGCAAGAAGGGAGTCCCTAAAATCCTGCGGAGGGGAGGGTCTGGGGTGGGGGAGGGGAGGGCGCGCGGGAATCCCCTCCCCCGAGGGGGGGCGTCCCCCGCACGTCGTGGAGCGCGGAAGGCCGCAGCCTCGTCCCCGCCTCGCCAAACGGGGGTTGGGGGTGGGGTCTGCCTCCTTGCCCGCCGCGAGGGGCGCAAGCGACCACCGCCCCTTCAAGCGACTCAGCCGCCTCCGCTTCGAGCGCTGTCCTCCCTTTTGCTGGGCGCCGCCATCTTGGAGGGGCGGGAGCCTCGGCGGCCAATCAGCGACGGCGCACCCGAGGGACGTTGAGAAACTCTCTCGTCATTGGCCGCAGCGGCTGTTGTTTTCGCCCTTCCCGCGCCGCCATTGGTCCGTTTTGAAAGTCGCCTTCGGGCGGTTGACGTCGCTCCGAGGGAGGGTGAGGGGCGTGGCTTCTCCGCAGGCGAACGGCGGGAATGAGGAGGTCACGGGATTCGAGGGGAGGGGCGTTGCTTCAGGTTTGCCCCGCCTCCGAGGGGGCGGGGCTTTTTTTTTTTGCCTCTTGGGGAGGACTAAAAATAAATGAGAGCTGAAATAATGAATTTGAAATAGGGGGCTCGTTGTAAATCCGTTATTTTATCTAGTGATATTTTTATTTCTTCAGCCATTAGGTCTTCTTTTCATCTAACATAGCTTTTAATTTTTTTAAAATAAAAAAAATAATTTAATTTATTTTAATCCATTTAAAATTCATTTAATGTGTGTTTTGAAAAAAAATTAATTTAGAAAAAAAAGGTGGGAAGGGTTTTTAATTTTTTTTTGTGAAAGTGAAGGTCTCTATTTTAGCAAAAAATTATTTCAGATTTCAGGCTGTTTTCTCATTCCTGTTGAGATTTTATTATTATTATTATTATTTTGCCTTTCTGTGAAGGTAAAAGCAACTTCCCCCAGGTTGAGGGGAAAGGCTCCAGAAATGTCAAACTTGAATTCTTGCCTGGGTCCTGCAAATTTTAAAGCAGCCTTTTTTTAAAAAAAAATTATTATTAATATTTAATATTATTAAAAATATCTATTATTTCCTGGTTTCCCTTCGATGGTCTGAATTTTTCGCCGTTTAATATCTTTGCAAGACCGATACCTGAATTTAATTCATGCAAGACAGAACCTCGCCTAGGTGGCTCAGTGGCTAAGAAACTGAGCTTGTCGATCAGAAGAGTCGACAGTTCGGCAGTTCGAATCCCTGGTACAGGTCTCCTACGTGGGCAGGGGGTTGGACTAGATGACCTCCAAGGTCCCTTCCAACTCTGTTACTGTTACTTCTTAAAAATCCATGTTGCACCTGTGAAGAAAAACTGGATTTTTTCCCCAAAAATAACCTCTCTGAACCTTAGATAGCATAGTCCACCTTGGCTTCAGCTTTACAGCAAGGAAAGGAGAAGGGGTGGAAATCAATGGAAATGATGTAATTAACCCAGTTTTCCTGTTTGCAGAGAACATTTGCAATCTGGGTTTGTTTGCCATCTACTGGACGAGGTGCCAAAAGTCTGACCTCGGGCTTATGCTCTGTGACCTCAAGGACCAGGATGAAAAACAGACCGATATTCAAACATTTGGGGCTGCCTATGAAAAGCTGCAGAATGGACAGGCAGAAGAGGTTCTTCTCTTACAATTGACAGGGACTTTCCAATGCCATTTCCTGTTTGCAACTCTTCTTTACTCATCATCTTCTTCTTCCAATTATTCTATCTCTAAGATAGATCTCTACATCCCGTCGATGCAATGCTCATGATCCTCCAACTTTTCCAGACAGGAAGCTAGAAATCCTCCAAAACCTGGCTTCTTGGATGGCTTTTACAATGCGGGAATCGTCTTTTCAGTGGAACGTAGAAGACCTCTTATCCAATTGCATCCTATCTGCTTATTCCTGGTTTGTAACTTGAGCTTTGTGCACTGTCAACTTTCAAAGTTCGAGGAGTTGCGCTCATAAAAAGACTGACACTTCTTTCAAAACCAGGAAGAGAACTAATCTGAACTCTTGAGTAAAAAAGAGCTTGATATCCTTGACTGAGGGCCATTCGTTTAACAACTGTTCAAAGTTATGACAGCGCTGAAATAAGAGAGAGGACCAGTCCTTATGGTTGTGACCGTCATGGCATTTCCATGGTCGCTTGATCAAAATTCAAACAATAAACAACAGCATGTATTTAAGATGGTGTGGCACCAATTATAGAGAAGATGAGAGAAGGCCGACTCCGCCGGTATGGACACGTCCAGAGAGCAGCACCTTCCACCGTAGCCAAGACTGCCTACCAACTAAAAGTCAATGGTCGGCGACCTTGTGGACATCCAAAACAGAGATGGCAAGTCACCATCAACAAAGATATGCAAGCCACAGGCCTGCACCATGAAGACACAGCTGAGCATGCAAAGTGGAATTCAATGATCCGAAAGGCTCACCCTGCCCCTGTGGGAATACGCTAGGAAGAAGAAGAAGCAAGGAAGTGTTGTGTATGGGTGTGCAAGAGCCCATCTTACTGACCCATGAGGCTGCTGGCCTCCAGGGCGGCACTGTCGTACACCTCCACAAAGTCGAAATTGCAGTCTTCGTGTGACTCAAGGCTGAAGTTGTAGAATTGCGCCATGGAGACGCAGCTGACAGTGTAAAGTGGCATTCAATGATCCAAAAAGCTGGCCCTGTACCTGCAGGAATATGCTAAGAGGAAGAAGAAGATATATTTATGACGATTATTAAGTCTCTGGGTTATGTGATCACCATCTGCAATCTTCACAGCTCACTTCCGACAAACAAAGTCAATTGGAAAAGTTGAATTCCCATAATGTCCATATCAAAAAAAGGTCATGAAATCAAGCATGAGTCACTTAACTATCATCCCACTTAGCAATGGAAGTTCCAGTCCCATTTGTGGTCATAAGTCGAAGGCCTTGTAACCCTGTTGAGTTTTCCTACCAAATTTGTTGGCAAAACAGAGGAACGAACCCCCCAAGATCTTCAGCAAAACTGCCAGAAGGATGGAATATTCTCAGCTCAGTTTCCGCCACCTGGCTGATAGGCAGGAAGGCACTACTGTTAATTTTAAGTCTTTCCTCCGATGCATGCCAAGAACGGAACAGGCTTTTCAACTTGGCACATTTGCAGACAGAGCATTGGAGCAGAATTCTCATCGGACACAGCAGCTAGAGCCTGGAAAGGCAGCTCTGGCAAGGGGGAAACTCCCTTGCTCATGTTGAAAGCACAGGGGACGCTGGCCTATGGTGGCCCCTCCATGCAGGATGCCTCCCAAAAGTCTCCAGTGGATGTGTGTCCAGGGAGAAAGAGCTGAACTTATTGCATATGTTCGGTTTGACCTGTAACATGTGGAAGCATGCTCAGTTATTTTCGTGTGCTGAAGATACCAAGTTAAAACCCAAAAGGAGTAGCCAAAAACATGTATAAATACTTAGAAGAACGGTTACAGGAACTGGGCCTGGCTAGTCTAGTGAAGAGAAGAGAAGGACCAGGGGAGACACGATAGCAGTCTTCCAATATTTGAGGGGCTGCCACAGAGAAGAGAGATTTAGGCTGCTTTCCAAAGCACCTGATGGCCAGACAAGGAATAATGGATGGAAACTGATCAACCTGGAAACAAGGAGACATTTTCTGACAGTGAGAACAATCAATTGATGGGACAGAAGTCGCCTTCAGAAGTTGTGGGAGCTTCATCACTGGAGGCTTTCAAGAAGAGGCTGGACTGCCATTTGTCAGAAATGGTGTAGGGTCTCCTGCTTGGGTGGGGGGTTGGACTAGATGACCTATAAGATCCCTTCCACCTCTGTTAATCTGTAATCTGCTTTTGTTTTAAAATTAGCCCCCAAATTAGCTCTTGCTGGACATCTAAAGGGTTAGCCAACTATCCTCAGTTCCCCATGGACAACTGCTAAATGGAGCCCAGAGGCAACAACTCTTATCTGGGCATAGGAAAGGAGACGAAGGTTATTCTGATGTCAACTGTCTCTAAACTATAATGGAACGTGTGGGTGACTTTGAAGAGAGAAGAGATGCTGTCTAGGAAACAGCTACATAAGAGGGGCAGGAGCCCACAACTGCTTAATGGTTAGAGGAAGAAACTGAGAAAGGACACACCCGAATGGATCAAGCAGTTAAAAAGGGCAGTGGAAAGTTGTTTTTTCAAACTTTCAGACTGTTCATGTAAACTTACAAAAAAAGTGATTTAGCTCATCTATTCACGTTGCCTGTCTGTTTATCCTGAAAGCTCAACAAGAAGGAGCAATATATCCCTGCATGTAACTTTTTAAAAGTGCTTCCAAAAAAATCTCAAGAGGGCACCTATTAATCTTTTTCGCCCCCTTCCTGATGTTTTCCACACCCTGGCTTAAGTGACAATGATTTGATTAACTCCATGTCAGCATTTAAGCTTTATAGAAGCACCCAAGACTGTCTAAAGTAAGCCGCTAAATTGCACCAAAGAATTTCTTAGTGGACTGTAAGCTTGCTTTCCCCACATAATAACCAGCCCACTTCTTTCTTCAAAAAGTTCAAAACTTGCTTTCCAAGTTCTGTGCTCTGATCCAACAAAGGGCTCATAGCCTCCTTTCATATGAAGGTTCTCTGAACAAGATGTTGTGTTCTGTGCTTTTAAATATTCATGGACCTCCCATATATACTACACCTATTTACTAGCATCGTGAGAGGTGGCACTCAGAGCAGGGTTGAAATCCAGCAGGTTCTGACAGGTTGTGGAGAACCAATAGCGGAAATTTTGAGTAGTTCGGAGAACCGGTAGCGGAAATTTTGAGTAGTTCGGAGAACCGGTAGCGGATATTTTGAGTGGTTCGGAGAACCGGCAAATACCACCTCTGGCTGGCCCCAGAGTGGGGTGGGAATGGAGATTTTGCAATATCCTTCCAGAAGTGGGGAGGGAATGGGGATTTTGCAGTATCCTTCCCCTGCCACACCACGCCCACCAAGCCACGCCCACAGAACCGGTAGTAAAAAAATTTGGATTTCACCACAGACTCAGAGCCCTCTCTGTGGGCATGTGTGCCATCGCCAGCTGCCCTACTGGTTTCCGGTGGACATGCACACTGGCCAGCTGGTCTTCACAGGTGCTAGAACACCGGAAAACAGCCAAAAATGCCCCAAAACCAGCCTGAAAATGCCCTGAAAACGGTCCAAACAATGGCCAAAACCAACCAAAAAACAGGTATGTGCGTGCTGAGCAGCTGGTCTTCGTGTTTCCGGTGCTCCAGCGCACATGAAGACCAGTTGGCTGGCACGCTTGCACATGCCAGAAACCCGAAGATCCGCTGGCCAGCATGCACATGCGCACCGGCTAGGTGGTCTTCAGGTTTCCGGCGCTCCGGTGCGCACACATGCACATGCCTTCCGGTTTGGCCACTTGGTGCCGAAAAGGTTCACCATCACTGTACTAGCAGGTGGGAACAACTTAAGCCTGCAAGAGAAAGCAAGCATTGTAGATGCCAACTTATCCAGAGAAAGAAATCTGTTCCATCTCTTCATTCTTAAAATCCTCAACAGCAAACGTTAAATCTGCAAGGCAGGAGAAATTGTCTGCTGCATACAACATTGGGGGGGGGGGGATTAGAAGACCAAATAGCCTTCTGTTTAATAATTCATGTTTCAGCAACCGAGAGCAATATATTTATATAATATTCCTTGTGCTAGCATTGCGTACCCTTAAGCTAATTATAGCACACTTATCAACAAAAACATCCTCTGTTAAGAAAAAAGAATTTAAGAAGGGAAGCTGTTTTGTGACCAGAATCTAGTATTTTAATTTCCCTGAAGGTCAACCAGGTGCCTCCTAGCCACAATACTGAAGGAAACGTTGCCTCTGAATGTAGAATGCTACTTAGTAAATGTATGCACCAACCTACGGGCAAGAACTCTCACTGGAAAATGTCTTTATCAGTGCATTTGTGTGACCTGAACACCTCCTCACCAGCAATCAACACCCAGTTGAGATGAGATTAATGCCAAGATTAACACTAGGCCAACTACCGAGACGCAAATAACAGCCCAATCAAGGATGCACCAAGTCTACTCCCACCAACACTAACAGAGCAAACCATTAGTATGTAAAATGAGAGCAAACCCTACTCCCTTCTAGCACTGATGATGTTATATAGTTGGGTCATGAACATCTGCAAGAAAACAACCAAGCATCAAGGACTTCATAGTAGTCCTTCTTCTCCATCTTATCCTCCTCCTCCTCCTCCTCCTCCTTCTCTTCCTCCTTTCTGCAAACCTCTTCCACCACTGATGATGCCATTGGCATGTATTTATGACCGTTGCAGGATCCTAGGGTCATGTGTGTGCCATTTGCAACTTTCCCAGCTGGCTTCCAACAAGCTAAGTCAACAAGGGCAGTTGGATTCATTTAACAGCTGTGTGATTCACTTAACATCTGCAGCGATTCGCTTGGCAAAAAAGGTTGTAAAATCAAGTACGGCTCACTTAACAACTGCCCTGGTCTCAGTTGTTGTAAATTGAGGGTTACTTCTATTTATGAAGATACTAACCTATTCATGGGACGCGGTGGCTCAGTGGCTGAGACGCTGAGCTTGTTGACTGAAAGGTCGGCAGTTCAGCGGTTTGAATCTGTAGTGCCATGTAACGAGGTGAGTTCCCGTTACTTGTCCCAGCTTCTGCCAACCTAGCAGTTCGAAAGCAGGTAAAAAATGCAAGTAGAAAAATAGGGACCACCTTTGGTGGGAAGGGAACAGCGTTCCATGCACCTTTGGCGTTGAGTCATGCTAGCCACATGACCACGGAGACGTCTTCGGAAAGCACTGGCTCTTCGGCTTTGATACGGAGATGAGCACCACCCCCTAGAGTCGGGAACAACTGGCACGTATGTGCGAGGGGAATCTTTCCTTTTACCTTAACCTATTCATGGAGATATGGAAAATTGAACTGGAATAGAAAGCAGCAAAAATATCAACTGGTTCCGTCTTTTCTCTTAACTTTTTTGTTTTCTCATGCTCTGAGAGGCCACCTCTTCAGAGGTGGGCAGCACATGAATTAACAACCGGTTCACCCAGCACCGAAAATGTGAATGCGTGCCTTCCATGCATGCATGCAGCCTTCTGCACATGTGCTTTGCTCTCACATGCGGCTTGCACACATGCGCACAGCTTTAAAAATGCAGCTAAATAGGACGGCATAGTGCTGGGGTCGCAACTACCAGTTCGTTGGTCCGAACCGGCTGAATCCCACCCCTGCATCTCTTCCATCTAAAAGTCAAATCTTGACTGGCTACTCCAATCCTTAAAACAAACTTTCAGAGCAATCTCCGACATTCAGCACTGAAAGCCATCTCCGAGGAGTATTTTAAAGTCTTACCTGGCAGTAGAAAGCAAGCAAGCCAGAGACATGATGAAGTAGTGGTAAGAATTTAAAAATAGATTGTTTCAAAATAACTCTGACATGATGACTGCTTTATGATAATCTATATACACTGTCCGGACACAAGATAGTTTTCTGAAAGAGCCATGTTTAGAATTAAAATTTTACTCCTTTTCTCAACAGGCAGGAAACGTTTGTATTTCTTTGGAAAATAATTTACAAAAAGCGTCATGCTGTATGCCGTGAAATAAAATATCTCTTCTAGAAAGTCCCTCTTTCTGTTGATCTGTTGCTAAGCATCAGGCTATGTTGCTTCGCCGGTCAGATTTCTCTTCAATTCCTCTGGCCTTTGTAGAACGTACAAATGATCATTTGTTCAGGAAATTCATATATACAAATATTCTATTGTCGGCAATAAAATACAGGGTTTTTTTTTTCCCCTTCCCTGATCTGCGCTCCTTTTGCAGAAACATTAATTTTAGTGTTGGCTGAAAAACATGGAAAAACTCTCTGCTTGGGACAGCGAAACTGGAAGACAAATATTTTAAACAAAGGATGTAAAGTGAATCATTATTTATTCCAAGGTTACAGGGAAAAAAATATATTGGTTTTCTCTCACCCTGTAGCAGTGTTTTTCAACCTTGGCAGCTCGAAGATGGGTGGACTTCAACTCCCAGAATTCCCCAGCGAAGCATTGCTGTAACATTTTTTCCCCTCAATATTGTCCATAATAAATCGCTGTTCCCTTCGACTGTCATTTCCTCTGCCCACCGTCCTTGTTCTTGTTTGTATTTTTCCATTTTGCATGTTGTTTGCACAGGTGCCCTCACTCCAGTATCTTTACTCTTGGGAAGAGGAGCAGTTAAATTGATTGAAAAGAATTGCATCCTATTTACGACCCATCACTTGAGCCTTTAAAGGAAGGGAGCTGCGTATTTGCTTTCTAAACTGGCTTCAGAAAACCATTTGAGCCAGAGATTAAAAGAAGCTGCTGGACAGAGAGATAAAAGATTGTGGGCTTAATAATCGTGTAAGGGGGGTGGGGTTGGTGAGGTTTTCCAACGGGTAGCTAACTGATTTTATGGATTGATCGATTGATTTATGTGTGTGCAGCGTTTCTATGCTGCTCCGCTCCCAATGCCATTTTATCACTAGATTCTATACAAGAAAAGCTTCATCTGCTCAATTTAGGAGAAAGTTAGGAAATTCATTAAAATTTAATTTAATTTAATTTAATTAATTCAATTTATATGCCGCCCCTCTCTGAAGACTCAACTAAAATTGAGTTTTAATGCTTTTTTTTAGAGTTTTCATGCTTTTTGCCATTTTTGTTGTTTTAAAATGTTTTTTACAATTTTAATTGTAATCTATGTTTCTGAATTGTGAACCCACTACAGAAATCAATCAACACAAACAAATAAATAAACTTTGAAAACAAGGTATATAGTCCTTGCTTAGCGACTGCCTCATACAGCAACCATTTGCCATTATAACGGTGATGGTCTTATGACCAATTGTCCTATTTATGACCTTCCCAGGTCTGTAAAGCAAAGGAATAGTGGAGTAAGATTGTAAGCATGGTCGAAGTTTCATTTAGTGACTGCTTTGTTTAACATCTGAGTAGCCGGTCCCCTTTGTGGTTACTAAACGAGTAATGCCTGTGTATCTATGAAGCTATAAACTGACTCATGTGGGATATAAAAAGGTGAACTGGAACAGAAAGCAGCAAAGAGATCAGACGTCTGATTCTCCCAATATAGCGCTTAGATTTGACTTGCAAATCAGGAAAGGCAATTGCCTGAGTTATCGAAAATGGCTCCAAGGCAGACATGCAGCCGAGAGAGGCCTCAAAATAACTCCAGGGGAGGCTTTGTGCAAATTGGATTAAGTACTATGTTCATTAAAAAGTCAGCTCTGTGTTATGCTGGCAAATTAAACTGAGAGGAAGATCGGGTAGGAACAGAGTGGGATTGGGCCGCGACAAACAGAGGCTACAGAGATACATTAACAAGGGTGCAATTGCTGAGCTCCTGAATCTGCTAAAATGTAGGCCAGTGGGGTTTTCAAAACTTCATCAAGGATAGATACAGCTCAGTGCAGGTATTCTCACAGCCATTTTATGGTTCATTTTTCAACTTGTCTGTCCTATGGAGCACGTCTCTGTGTCCATGTGTCATATGTCAAGATGCTGTAGAGCTGTGTTTCTCAATCTCAGAAACTTTAAGATGCGTGGACTTCAAAACTTCCAAAATTATGAGAGTTGACGTCCACTCAAAGTTGCTGAGTTTGGGAAACATCCATTAGTTTCCAAGGGATGGAAACTAATCAAAGCGAGAACCAACCTAGAAATAAGGAGAAATTTCCTGACAGTGAGAACAATTAATCAACAGAAGAGCTTGCCTGCAGAAGTTGTGGGTGCTGCATCACTGGAGGTTTTCGAGAAGAGATTGGACAACCATTTGTCTGGGATGGTAATAGGGTTTCCTGCTTGAGCAGGGGGTTGAACTAAATTAGAAGAACTCCAAGGTCCCTTCCAACTCTGCTATTCTGTCAACCCATTTGTCTGGGATGGTTATAGTAAAACAGTTGAGCAGTAAAGCACATGGTGACTGTACTCTTTGTTTGCTCTGTGGTGCTATATATAAACAGAATTTCTAACACCTTGTTACCATGCTAACCCAACCCACACCTTCTCCTCCACAATCGCCACATGGAGTTGCTTTCCTATTGTGCTCCAAAGGGGTCAGTCAAGGTTTTTTTAAAAAAAAAAAGAAAGAAAGAAAGAAAGAAACCAGTAGGGAAGAACAAAGAAAAGGATGTCGGTTACCGGGAGCACATCGTGGTCTGCTGCAGGAACATGAGACACTTACCAAGTGCTGCGTAGCAGCATAAAAATCCTTCTTGCAAATGGAAAGATGAAACTAATAGATTAAAAAAAAAAAACCAGTCAGAGCTTGTCTCATACGGCTGTGCCTATCCAGCCAACGTTCTGTCCACCCTTCTGTGCACCTCATTTGATAAAGCCCCACGAAGTGGTCCCTAAACGAGAAGCCCACTTAGACTGATTTGAAGATCAAGATCCTGGACATGTTCCTTGGCCTTTGGGCTAAGATCAAAGGTGGTTCCCTAGGATTTCATCTACTCAGGGTTCAATTCTTCCGTAGTGGTTCCAAAACTCATTTTTGTTGAGAGAATGGGCAGCCTTGGGGTTTCTTAAGGTCAAGATCCCACCTGAATAAATTACAAGTTGAACGTCTCCACCTGCAGGCATATTCCAATCTCTATATGTACTATATCAGTGGTGGCGAACCTCTCTGTGGGCACACAAGCTGTCGCTCCAGCTCAAGTCCACTGCACATGTGCGCCAGTGGTGGGTTTCAAAATGTGTTACTACCGGTTCTGTGGGTGTGGCTTGGTGGGCGTGGCAGGGGAGGGATACTGCAAAATCTCCATTCCCATCCCATGAAGGATACTGTAAAATCTCCATTCCGTCCCCAATCCAGGGGAAGGTTACTGCAAAATCCCCATTTCCTCCCAATCAGCTGGGACCTGGGAGGCAGAGAATAGATGGGGGGCGAGGCCAGTCAGAATTTTTACTACCGGTGCTCTGAACTACTCAAAATTTCCGCTACCGGTTCTCCAGAACTGGTCAGAACCTGCTGAGACCCACCTCTGATGTGCGGGTGCCT
The DNA here is from genome assembly GCA_012654045.1 of Ptyas mucosa. NCBI lineage: Eukaryota > Metazoa > Chordata > Lepidosauria > Squamata > Colubridae > Ptyas > Ptyas mucosa. The sequence goes on from WNWU01000071.1 coordinate 1,718,108, forward strand.
CCCACCGGCCAGCTGGTCTTCGGGTCTCTGCCGCCTGCAAGGGGGGGCACATGCATGGGGGCCACGCACACATTGCATTTTGGGGGGTTTGTGCATGCATGCTTTGGGCACTCAGTCTGGAAAAGGTTAGCCATCCCTCTTCTATATCTTGTCGGTGATTTATGTTCTATAAAAACTAGTGTATTATCGCAGATGGGAGAACGCTTCGCGCTTGTTTTTATCTGGTTTACCGCAACATGGGTGGCCAAACTGATGGAGACTTCTGGAGATCCACATACATTAAATCCCCGTGGTATTTCTCCTTCATTCCCGCCCTCTCTTTTTTTCACTCCCCTCTGCCCACTCACGGAACAAGCATTCCTTGCAGAGAGAAAACTGTAGCTTGTCTTCGTTTGAATCGCCTGGGTTTTTCTCCCTGCGGAAACCAAGCTTAGGAAAGCTTGCACTGCTCAAAGTTTTGGTCCGAAGTGATGAAGACAGCCTAACAGCTTCATCTTATTCTTTTTTTTTTTTAACCAGGGGAGCACCCCGTTTTGTAGCTGGCTTTGGGGAGCTTCATCCCTGGATAAAAGAAAGTTTTATTTCGCAGCCAAAGAGCATTTAACGGCGAAAGGAGAGAAACAGTTGCGGCTCTTGAAATAAAACTCCCTGGTTGATATATTTATCTTTCCTCAAGGTAGCTCCGTCGTGATTTTATATGCCTGACCTTCATCCCTGAACTGATACTTGGGGCCGGTCTGGAACAAGAGTCGGCAACCTTAAACACTCAAAGAGCCACAAAGGTCCTAACCAGAAGCCCCCGTTCAATTCTGGAGCTGACCGGAAGTCTGGTTCCTTCACCATAGTGTCCTCCTTTTTCCTCTGCTGTTTGTAAGTCAGTTCCCCCACCATAGAGTCTCCTCCTAGCGCGGCATCCTTTTTCCTTTACCTGTCCTAACTGAAAGCCCTATCAATTGTGGAGCCGATCGGCAACAGGGAGCCGCAGCAGAGGGATGAAAGAGCCACATGCGGCTCCAGAGCCACGGGTTGCTGACCCCTGGGCTAGAGTTACCAAAAACATAGCAAAACACACACAAAAAAAACACCCCTCCATCTGCCTCCACTGCTAATATTTCTGTAACAGGAGTATAAATCGTTGGGGTGAATTTATCTTTCCACGCATCACTTTCTTTTCTGACTTTTTGGTCCCTCCTTTGCTGGACTTCTGTTTAGTGGCATTCTCTGGCAGATATGTTGTTGTTTTTTTCTCCGTTGTATTCATCCAGTTTCTTCCACCACCTCCGTCCCTCCCTCCC
>WNWU01000071.1:1730694-1746069 GCA_012654045.1 Ptyas mucosa
ATCCCCATTCCCTCCCCACTCCAGGGGAAGGATACTGCAAAATCCCCTTTCCCTCCACACTCCAGGGGAAGGATACTGCAAAATCCTCATTCTCTCCCCACTCCTGGGTGAAGGATATTGCAAAATCCCCATTCTCACCCCACTCCAGGGGAAGGATCCTGTAAAATCTCCATTCTCACCCCACTCCAGGGGAAGGATACTGCAAAATCTCCATTCCCGCTCCACTCTAAGGGAAGGATACTGCAAAATCTCCATTCCCATCCCACTCTGGGGCCAGCCAGAGGTGGTATTAGCTGGTTCTCCGAACTACTCAAAATTTCCGCTACCGGTTCTCCAGAACCTGTCAGAACCTGCTGAATAGCACCCCAGGTTAAACCTCAAAACTGGGTTATTTAACCTTTTCCCAACTCTGGTTCGGTCTTGAGAATAACCAGGTTTGGTTCCTAGTTTTGAATCATGGAGCCACCATAATTTTCAAGTAGAGGGAGTTTTGCCCGTAATGGACTTTGCAATGCTGGATTGCTCGTGATGTGAATTTGCTGCTTGAAATGGATCAACCTTCATCCATTCCAGCTACAGGGACACAGCCCTCAATCCTTGTAAGGATTTAGCAGTTCGATTCTAGGAACCTTAAAGAAGCTTCCAGATCCTATAAGGTGTGATTTTTTTTTCTGAGCCTGATAGATTCTCTGACCTCGTTAGAGGAAGAACTTCATTAATGATGGTAGTTCTAACCATCTTGTGTTTAGACGCTGTGAATATGGACCACCTGTACAGGAGTCAGATGCAGAAAGTGTTCCCGAAAGATGTAAATCTTGCTTCTTCTCTTGCTTGTAGGATGTTACTTCGTTGGGTTGAGGCAACATCTCTCAAATGTAGCTTTCTACCTTTTCTAACTTTGTGGATAATTGCACTTCGCTTCCGTTGTGGGTTAATCTGTAGCCCAGTTCATTGATACACATCGTAGCTACATGAGGGCTGTAGAAAGAGGCAGCAGATCATTCAGTTCAAGATTGTTGGTTCTGGTTGGCAAAGTCTTCTTCTGAGATTTGTCCTCTCTTCTTCACCCTCTTCGTCTTCCTCCAGCATGGAAACCAGGTGCTCTGTGGCTTTGCTAAGAATCGTTTCTGACTTCACATCCCTCCTGTTCAATGCTCTGGGGTTTCACATCTCTTGTGGCTTGGAAGTCATTCTTTGGAAACAGATGGTTAGACCTGGAGAAGAGAAGAGTTGGCTTAGAGTTTCAAGGACCTCTAAGTTTCAATGTCAAGAGATAAAAAACAGAAAGGTACCAAATAAGAAAAATAGGACCTGTTCTTTCTTATTCCATAGGACATGGAATAAGACTCTTCAGTGATGGTCTCTTAGGATGGTCTTCTAATAGGAAGTGGAACCAGAGAGCTTTGCTGGAGATCTTGAATGGAGGTGGAATCTGTCTGGGACACGAATATTTGGATTCCTGTGCTCACAGAGAGGCTAGATTTCATGGCCATGTCCAACTCTTGTGATTCTCTCTTTTGTGAGCATGGCTTGTAAATTCATAGCAGTGATGGACATCCTGTTTGGCCAATAAAAGCAAATTATTGAGTTCTTCAACACGTGGGGACTATTGATTTGAATTGCAATGGCAAGAGAGATACATTGGCTCATTCCAGGTAGGATCCTACAAGAATTTCTCCCCATCTCTTCAAATTTGGCCAGAATGGTTTTCTCAACATCAGCTCAAGGCCGACTTCTGCGGCATCAACTGAGGCCTCCATCCGTCTTTGGCCTGTCTCCTGAAGCTGGTTACTCTCCACTCTTGCTGGCTGGTCCCGAATCCACATCAGGCTTTCCTTGGTGGTGATTATCCCAACTTCATCGGATCTGGAATGACAGCAAGCCATTTAGATCAGGGGATCTCCAACCTTGGCAACTTTAAGACTTGTGGACTTCAATTCCCAGAGTTCCTCAGCCAGCCTTCAAGGATGGTCCATCCTACCGAACATGAACCTTTGACACCTTCATTGTCTGGGATGAACCGGGGCTCACGAGTGCCAAGAACCTCCTTCCAGAGGTCCAAGTGTTGGCTGAAGCTTGTTTTCTTGCTCAGGACCGACCAAGACTTATCAGCCTCCTTCAGGCCCTGCCCTAACACTGGATCGATTGAAGCCCATTACTTCTCCCCTGGACCGCGGCCAGCAGCTCCATTACTTGACATGGAGCTGGAAACAACCTCAGCCACCGACCCATCAGCAAGCAGCCCTTGCTTCACCCATGGAGATCTTTTGAGGACTCATCAAACGGGGTGGGTGGAGGGGAAGTCACCTAGACGACTACCTCAATTGATTACTCAGCTCCTCTCTCCTTCCTAATGGTGTCCAGCCCCATCCATGCCGCTTAATGAGTGGTTCTCTTCCTCACTTTGTCTCTCTCTCTCTCCCTCCTTCCCTCCTTCCCTCTCTTTTCTTCCTTCCTTCCCCCTCTCTTTCTCCCCTCCCTCCTTCCCTCCCTCTTTCCCATCTCCCCTCCCTCTCTTTCTCCCCCTCTCCCTCCCTCTCTTCTTCCCTCCCTCTCTCCCTCACCCCTCTCTTTCTCCCCCTCCCTCTCCCTTCTTCCCTCCCTCCCTCTCCCCTTTCCCCCTCTTTCCCCCCTCCCTCCCTCTCTTCTTCCTCCGTCTCTCCCTTCTTCCCTTCTTCCCTCCTTCCCCCTCTTTCTCCCCCTCTTTCTCTCTCCCCCTCTCTCCCTCCCTCTCTTTCTCCCCCTCTCTCTTCTTCTCTCCCTCCCTCTCTTCTTCCCTCCCTCCCTCCCCCCCTCTCCCTCTCCGTTCCTCTGTCTCTCCCTCCCTCCCTCTCTCTTCTTCCCTCCATCTCCCCCCCTCTCTTTCTCCCTCCTCCTCCTCTTTCTCCCTCCCCCCTCTCTTTCTCTCTCTCTCTCTCCCCCTCCTTACAGTGTTCAGGCCCAGAGTCTCCACAGAGGGATCAGCACACAAACCAGAGCAAATAAATAAAAAGAACAAACTGCTGAAGCTTGTCCAACTCAATCAGCCGGGGCTTCTTCGTAAGGCTGGTTGCATGGAAACGTCACGCCTTATCATGTTTCACATTTGCTGAAGGTCATCTGTGCTCACTCGGGGGGTGGTGGTGTCCCTGGTGATGTCCAGCTGGGCAACGATGTTGACTTCATTTGGGAAGAGACAAAAGCTTTGTTCTGGGCTACCAGAGAAGAAGCCGTTCAAGGAGCCACTAAACCATCGCGTGTCCCCTCCAATTCTTCCAACAAATTCTCCCACCCATTGGCTACCACCAAGCCAATTGAGAAGAAAGGAAGACTTCCTGCTAGCTTCCCATCAAAGAGGAACCAAGCCTGGCTTCTTTTTGCTTTTTCTCGATCACCCAAGGAAGTGAAGTTCTACCACCACCTGCAGGGAACCAGGTGCTCCAGACCACCTACTTGGTAGTTCAACCTAAGCCAGCTTAGGTCATATTCATCTTGCAACCCAGAGAGTTCTCCACCTCTGCTTAATTCATAGCTTGGTCCTCATTCACGGGAATCTCATTATGGGCTTGCTAGTCCTTCGTGGCTGCTGGTGCTTTTTTGCGGGGGGAGGAGATGCAGTCGATGGGATTCCCAGTCCTCTCCTTGCTGCAGAAGTTCCTCATCGGGGAAGGAATATTTAAGAGTTAATGCCCTAGTGAATCATATCATTGGGTCAGTTCTATCAATAGCTTTTATTTAGTCTTAACTGAATAAAACCTCCATGTTTAGAAGGATTGGGTGTCGAAGGCAGCTTATTAGAAGGGCTGTGGCTTCTTGGCAAGTGAGAACATAACGATGCAAGGAGATCATTGACCCTCTTTAGATCTTTTTTCCAGTCTCCCTTGCTTCTCAGCCTCCTCATTCAGACAAGTTGGAGTTCTTGCTACATGACAAGCCTGGGTGTCATCAGAAATAATTCGGGATCCCCTTCCATGATGCAAGAGGAAGAACTGAATCCCCACCTGCCAAATCCAGAAATCGCGTCCACTTGGTGAATGCCTGGAAACCCAGCAGATGTTCAACAAATGCGTGGGTTCCTCTCCAAGCGGGGTGGAAGGGGGGAGGAAGGATTGTGGGCCACACAAAATAGTTGGGTAGAGCTGCCAGGGAGGGGCGTCTCTCTCTCTCTCTCGAACAAGAATGGTTTTGTGCAGGATATTCATCGCCAGCTTTGCACCTGCTCTCTTTTGCAAAGAGCCCCCCCCCCCCCCCCCGGGAAGAGCTTTGGTGGCGCAGCAGACTAATGTACTGTTAAGTAACACCAGCTGCCTGCGATTACTGCAAGTTCGAATCTCGCCAGGCTCAAGGTTGACTCAGCCTTCCATTCTTTCGAGGTAGGTAGAATGAGGACCCGGATTGTGCGGGCAATAAGCTGACTTTGTATTAAAAAAAGAACACCGCTTGGGGGGGGGGGGGAGCCCTACTAAGCAGGTATATACAAAAAGTGTGAAGGCTATTGCTTAACACATTGTAAGCTGCCCTGAGTCTCCGGAGACTCGAACCAATAAATAAATATATAAATAAGTAAGTAAATAAGTAAGTTTGCTGGTTTTGAAGTTGATGGGAATCACCTTCTCAAGGCTAGTCTGGAAAGAATTATAACTGCAACCCCTTTAAAAAAAAGAGAGAGACAGAGCCAAAGAGGACTCTACCTTTTGGAGAAAGTTTGGGGGTCAAACGCGGGACCAATGAAAAGAGGTGGCCTAAAGGGTGTATGAAAAAAACCAAACAAACCGTCCAGTTGGAATGACGCTTTGCTGGGATCTTCAGAAGACGTTTTGGAGCTACGCTGTCTGTTGCATGCATTGGGGCAGGGAGAGGGGGCCAAATCCTCCAGCCTTCCTTCCAAGTTGGAGCATTGAAGATGAGGACAATGGGGTTTGGTCTGGTTCGTTGGAAGGCCTACAGGCAAGAAAACATGGTGATGGACCATTCTGGTAGAGAGGTGCCTTCCACGCTTTTGAGTTCATCCTCAAGAAAGGGGCAAACCTTTTAAATTACGGTCGTAAATCATGGTGTGTAGGAGAAAAAGAGGCTGAGCTGGAAGGCGGAGTTAAGTGTGTCATCAGTTTGGATGTCACAAAAGGTCCAGCCCACCCCCGTGAATTTGGTTGACCCTTATCCAATGCCAATTTAGCTTTGACTTAGTTGACTGGATTCACGGTAGCAATAATAAACTCTTCTGCGCTTTGAATTCAACGAATGTCCCTGGTTTTCTGGGCTTCGCGTGGTGGTTATTAAGTGAGCTGACCACGGGACTCTGCAAATGCCAAGTGCCCAAAATGCGATCATGTGAATACGGGAAAGGGGAGTAGCCGTCAGAACTTCGAAACCGGTGCTATAAGTAACTCGGGGGAGCGTAGAATCAAACACAGGATCACAAAATAAAACCCCATAATCAAGACTCACTGCAGTTTTTTTGCAGGGAAGACCGGTCAGCCACCTGTCTGAAATGATCTAGGTCCATGATGGCGAACCCATGGCACGCATGCCACCTGTCGATATCGGTGGGCACGCGAGAATTGCCCTAGCTCAGCTCTGGCGTGTGCATCTGATTTTTGGGCCTTCCTGGCCCACCGGAAGTTGGCAAACTGGCTGTTTCTGGCCTCCGGAGGGATGGGGAAGGCTGTTTTTGCCCTCCCCAGGCGCCAAGAAAGCCTTTGGAGCCTGGGGACGGCGAAAAACGAGCCCATTGCGTGCCAAAAGTGAGGGGAGCGCAAAGGGGTTGTGCGTGGGGTGCATTGAATTATGGGTATGGGCACACACGCACATGACTTCCCCCGCGCTCCCTCCGCTTTTGGCACGCGACGCCATCACTGGTCTAGGTTCTCCTCCTTGAGCAGGGGGTTGGACTAGAAGACCTCCAAGGTCCCTTCCAGCTCTGTTCTGACGGATTGATAGCTATTTATTCGGTGCTCCCTGGAGGAATTTCCTTCTAGAGGACTGTGAGGGGGATTGCTACAACACAAAAGGGTGCGTTCTCCGTATTTATACATTTCGGGAAAGGAGGAGGAAGGGATAATCAGCACGTGTGCCAAGATAACAGATGATATAAGCATGAATAGTCCCTAATTAGCAAACCTCGAGTTATTCCCTGCCCATCTACGGTTACTACCCTCAAGAAAGAGTTGTTGTCTTGAAAAGGAGCGTTTCAGTTGTGTTGCCATGGCAGTTGTGATAAAACGGACTGAGAAACGAAGATGTCAAGGTTGCACCAATTAGTTTGGAGTCCTTCTATATTTATATCTGGTTAACACGCTTCCATTCCTCCTCCCAAAAAAATAATTGCTTTTCCTCACAGGAGGTCTCTCGAAACCTTCACGTGGTCCCTAAGCGACCGTCATAAGTCAAGGACTGCCTGTGTAGTTCTAATCTACCTGTAGAATTGATTTTCCTAATAGGGTGGGCATGGGGCCAGATCAGTGGTGAAATTCAAGGGTTTTTTACTACCGGTTCTGTGGGCGTCGCTTGGTGGGCGTGGTGTGGCGGGCATGGCAGGGGAAGGATACTGCAAAAACTCCATTCCCACCACACTCCAGGGGGAAGGATACTGCGAAATCTCCCTTCCCACCTCACTCTGGGGCCAGCCAGAGGTTGTATTTGCCAGTTGTCCGAATTGCTCAAAATTTCCGCTACCGGTTCTTCAGAACCTGCTGAATAGCACCTCTGGGCCAGATGCCGGTGGCAACCCTGTGGAAGCTAGATAGATATGACTGTAGCCTTTAATTCTGTTTCCTCCCCCCCCTTTTTTTTTAATCCTCCAGGAGATGCAGAAACAAATGTAGAAGTTTCCATGCCAGATGTGGTAGAAGCTGAAATTGGGGAAACAGCTGTCATTGACTGTGAGTTCTCACTCCCAGAGAACAGCAGCTACACTTACATCAACTGGTTTTCTGTAAGTCAAACAAAAAAATTAGCTTTTTTGGGGGTGGGGGGGAGAGGCTGAGGAAATGTTGGCTTCTGTGGGGTTTCACCAAAGGTGGAAATGTATGGAACAAGGGTCTCCAACTTCGGCAACTTTAAGACTTGCGGACTTCAACTCCCAGAAGTCCACAAGTCTTAAAGTTGCCAACATTGGAGACCCCTGGTATGAAAGCCTCTGAGTAACACAGGGCTCTGGGGCAGCCGTGCTGTCTCATCTCTGCCTCCTGCTCCTGTGGGTTTCTTTTTTTTGTTATCACGGCTCTCCGTGGTTTTTTTCCCCCCTTTGTCTCTTTTGTGATCCTAACTTTTGCCAATCTTTTCTGGAGTGTAAAATGGAGCTGGCACCACATTGGTTCCAGAAATAAAGAAGTTTGGGTCGTTTCTGAGTTTTATCTTCTTTTATCTTCGGTTCCTATTGATTTTATTGTCATTTCTTTGATGGTTGCGAGCTGGCCGACTGGCCACTCCGAGTCGGGCAGCATACAAGTTGTTGTTTTTTTTGTTTTTTTTAAATACTGCTGCTAATAATCATCGTTCTGGAAGAGGCAAGCCGGGGAATAAAAATGGGATGACTTCTTAGCTGTCCTAAATTCTTCGTTTTAAAAATAAAAATAGCGGGAATTGATCAATTTTAAAAATAAGCCGGCTTGCAGAAAACAGCTTCTTGGATCGAGAAGTTCAACACTGCCCCCAAATGACAATTTATTTAAAATTACTCTGGAAGAAAATTCTTAAGTCCTGGTTTTACGGACGTTTCTGTTACGCTCAATTTGATTTGTTATGCCAAGCTGCCAAGAAGGTCAAAAATAAATACGTTGAGGTGTTTTTTTTTTAAATAATAATAAAATGGTTCTGGTTTATAATGCAGTTTTGGGATTAGCATCTTGTTCAAGTGGAATGCAATTACAGGTAGCTTTCAATTTACGAGCACCCTTGGAGGCAGAATTTGGGTTGCCAAGCGAGGCAGTTGTTAAGTGGATCACGTACAATTTTACAACCTTTTTGACTCAGTCCTTAAATGAGTTATGGGTTGTTGAGTGAATCCAACTTCCCTTCTTGGCTTGGCTTGTCAGAAGGTTGCAAATGGTGAACACGAGACCCCGGGATGCTGAAATCCTTGTAAATGCACGCCTGTTACTAAGCAGCTGAATTTTGATTACATGACCAGGGGTGGCTTCAGACGGGTTCAGGCAAACCAGATGCTAATTTTACATCTGATTCGCTGAACCGGTAGTTGCAAGGACTGGCTGGCCACGCCCACCCTGCCCCTCCTCTCCCAGGAGTCTCCATGTGACCCGTTTTGGATGCCAGGTAAGTGCAGCGCCCACGCAGAAGCTCTGGGAGGATGAAAAACAGGCCTTCCGGACATCTGGAAATGGGTTCGTTTCTGGCCTCCGGAGCCCAGAGGCGGCAGTTTTCACCCTCCTGGAGGCTCGAGGAAAGCTTGGGGAGGGCAAAAACATACACACCCCTTCCGCCCCACCCCCGTCGTGGTGCAGGAGGCCGAGTAGACCACGCCCACTGTGGCCACGCCCACCCAGCAACCAGACAGAGAACCCCTTGCTAAAATTTTTGAATCCCACCCCTGCACATGACGATGAGGATACTATGATGGTCATAAGTGCAAGGACCGTTGTAAGTCACTTTTTCCATGCCCGGGTAACTCGGTTGCTAAACAAATTGAGGACTTCTTATAGGTGTGTTTGAAAATCCAGGGGCAATTTCCCAGCAATGTCATTTTGGCTTGGCTTGGGAAACCAATCGCAACCAATTCATCTTGGGGTGGCCCATATCTCCAACCATGAATGGTGCTGATGCTCTCGCATCTTCTCAGTCGTTCCATCTTGGCTTGGACGCAACAAGTGTAATTCTTCCCAGCTATCAACTGGATGGACTGCAGGTCTTGGTTCTGGGCTGCTGGTGGAGAAGACAGGCCCCCCACCCCCCACCCCGGAGAACAAGAGGTCTCCAGAGGTACCTGCAGGATATGTTCCAGATGCAGCAACCATAGTTGGTGCCCATAAAAATCAGACTGAGCTTACGATTCCCCATGGTGTCTGGGGTCTTGACTGTTTTGCCCGTCCTCTATGGACCCTCTGCGAGTCATCTCTGTCCTGACTAGGGGTGGGCTGTTGGGGGTTCACAGGGGTTCAGGAGAACCTGAAAATTCTGTGTTGTTTGGAGAATCCCCAAATCCCACTCCTGGCTGGCCACGCCCACCCCTCCCCTCCCCGGAGTCCCCACGCGGCCCGGTTTGGATGCAGGTAAGTGCAGGGCACGCATGGAGGCTCGGGGAGGGCAAAAAACAGGTCTATCGGAAGTTCAGAAAGGCTGGAAACGGGGCCATTTCCAGCCTCCAGAGAGCCTCCAGAGAGCCTCCAGAGCCTGGGGAGGCCGTTTTCCCCCTCCCAGAGGCTCGAGGAAAGCCTCCGGAGCCTGGGGAGGGCAAAAACACCCTCCCACCCGCCATGGTGCAGGAGGCTGACTACGCCACGCCCACCATGGCCACGCCCACCGAGCAACCGAGCAGAGAAACCCTTGCTAAAATTTTTGAAGCTCACCCCTTTCTGGTCTTGACCGTCTCCCTTTTCTCTTCCTCACCTCCTTTCTCGGACTTTCCAGGGGGAAAATATCTCACGGAAGAGAATCATCTCCTTGATCCAAGACAAAGAAGACTGGGCAGAAGGCCAGTACAGAGACCATCTGAACATCGCCAAGAATTTCTCCCTCGTCATCAAGAAGGTCACTCCGCAAGATGCCAAGCTCTACATCTGCCAAGTGGGGCTCGGAAGCCTCGGCGTCGGCGAGAACCGGACCAAGCTGCAGGTCTCAAGTGAGTGGTCCCAGCCCCGCCTAATCCATATCTCAAGTTTGGCGGGGTGGGGTGGATTTGCAAGGAAGATCCAAGCGATGGAAAGACTCTTCCTTCAGCCACACAGCCTGACCTCTGTCTTCGTCCTTCTTCTCTTCCAGAAGCCCCGGAACTACCTGAGGTTCAGCTGGCGAAAGATGGATTTCGAGCCGCTGAACCCACCCTTCAAGAGGTAGGGATTGCTCTGTGTTTTAAGACCTCTGCACGGTGCTTCACCCCAAAATTTGGACCTCTGTCCATCCCCTGCTCTGAAGGCATCTCTCTTGAGTTTTAATTCATAGACTGGGATAAATGTGCGGCAGAAATGCTTATTTGGGGACAAGTAGACGTCCTTGGAACAAAGCAGGTAGGCACAGAATTAAGGGGTTGATATAGTCTGCATAATAATGGATGCAGTGGCTTAGTGGCTAAGATGCTGAGCTTGTCGATCGAAAGGTCGGCAGTTCAGTGGTTCGAATCCCAAGTGTTGTGTAACGGGGTGAGCTCCCGTTACTTGTCCCAGCTTCTGCCAACCTAGCAGTTCGAAAGCAGGTAAAAAATGCAAGTAGAAAAATAGGGACCACCTTTGGTGGGAAGGTAACAGTGTTCTGTGCGCCTTTGGTGTTTAGTCATGCCGGCCACATGACCACGGAGACGTCTTCGGACAGCACTGGCTTTTCGGCTTTGAAACGGAGATGAGCACCGCCCCCTTGAGTCGGGAACGACTAGTACATATGTGCAAGGGGAACCTTTACCTTTATAGTCTGTATAAGCTGCATAGAAATCAAATCCCTTAGATCAGGAGTGTCCAACCTTGGCAACTTCAAGACCTGTGGACTTCAACTCCCAGAATTGTGGGAACTGAAGTCCATAAGTCTTAAGGTTGTTGGACATCTTTGGCTTTGGTTGGACCTCCCTGCCTTAGATGATGGTTGCCAAGGGTGGATTTGCCCAACCTTTTCCCCTTTAGCTCTCTAAAGGACATTATTTATCTCCAACTTGGAATTTGAATCCTGAACCCATATTAATATCTGAGCTGTCCACCCCTAAAGAACTGCAAGGACTGATCTTGTCAACGTTTCTATTCTTCAGATAGCAATCTGTACTGCCCGCAACGGCTTCCCGGCTCCAAGCATCGTGTGGTACAAGAACAGGGAAGCCTTGCAGCCCAAAGACAAAGGTATGCCTTCCTGTTGATGTTCTCCAAAGGTCACCTCAGACCCGGAGCCAGAAAAGGGCTCACAAGACCATCCAGGAAAAGGAAGGGCCCTTTTCTAAGGTTGGCATGTTGTGATCCAAGAAAAATCTCACTGTGTTCTACTATTTCCTATCTTATGCGTGAGAACGATGACCAGGAGAGCCTTGTTTCCCCAACAGAAAATGTTTAGTTCTTTGGTGGTGGCATGTGAGGATGATGGCTTGGTGGGGGGCCATCTTGACTGAAAAGCAAAGAGGTTGAAACAGGGGTGAAATCCAGCGGGTTCTGAAAGGTTCTGGAGAACCAGTAGTGGAAATTTTGAGTAGTTTGGAGAACCGGCAAATACCACCTCTGGCTGGCCCCAGAGTGGGGTGGGAATGGGGATTTTGCAGTATCCTTCCCCTGCCAAACCCACCAAGCCACGCCCACAGAACCAGTAGTAAAAAAATTTGAATTCCACCACTGGGTTGAAGCAACAAGAGTTAAGGAGAGCTCCACACTTGGTGGGTCAAGGAGAAGATGAGATGGAAACCTTTTGACTTGGAGCAGGAAACACCAATGTTTGGACCTTCGGACTCTGTCCAATGGGAATGATGGCTTAATGACAGGCAAGGCTTCCGAATATGACCGATTGGGCTAAAACAAGATTGGCGTCCAATCTTGACAGCTTGAAGACTTGTAGACTTCAACTCCCAGAATTCCCCAGCCAGCATGGGGAATGGGGGATTCTGGGAATTGAAACTCACAAGGCTTAAAGTTACCATGGTTGGACACTCCTGGGCTAAACCATGGTTACACAAAAGAAGGAACTTCTCCTTGCCTGAATGTTACAACGCTGTCCTTGATCCACTATCTCAAAAAGGGATTGATTCAACGTCTATGGAGACTGTTAGCCATTCAGGTGATGGTTGTCCCAAAGATATATAAATATAATAAATAATAATAAAAGGTGCTTTTTCAAGAGGCAACTGGACTTTCTGGTTTTTCTTTGAAGATGTTTTGCTTCTCCTCCAAGAAGCTTCTTTAGCTCTGACTGGATAGTGAGGAAGGAACGAAGGAAGTGAGAAAGAGAAGGAGGGAGGGAAGGAAGGTAGGAAGGAAAGAAGGAAGGAAAGAAGGAAGGAAGGAAGGAAGGAGAGAGGGAAAAAAGGAGGAAGAAACGGAAGTCTATGGAGATTCTCAGTCCTCCAGATCATGGTTGCCCCAAAGGTGCTATTTTCAAGAGGCAACTGGACTTCCTTGGTTTTTCTTTGAAGACGTTTCGCCTCTCATCCATGAAGCTTCTCCAGCTGTGGCTCTTCTGACCCACCATCCAGTCAGAGCTGAAGAAGCCTCTTGGATGAGAAGCGAAACGTCTTCAAAGAAAAACCAGAAAGTCCAGTTGCCTCTTGAAAAAAGGGATGGATTCAATATGAATCAAACAAGCAGAGGAGCGTCCCTGGATTAGAACCATTGTTTTCTCCACACCCGATCTCTTCTTCTCCATCTTAAGTTATCTTGGGACAAGGCTGTTCTCATTGCTTTCTGCGTTGTTTTTTTTTCCCCTCCACCAGAAACAGGGATCCACGCCACGGTCATCACGGAATCCAGCGGGCTAATCACCATCCGCAGCATGCTTTCGGCCCGAGTCGCTAAAGAGGATCGCGAAGCTCAGTTTCACTGCCAAGTCAATTATACCCTGATGGGGAAAAACAAGACCGCCATGTCAGAGAGCTTCAGAATCAACGTTCTTTGTAAGTCTGGGCTTTTCACGTGGGTTGGGTATACCAGGAGTGGTATTCACTTATTTTTCCTACCGGTTCGCAAATATGAATGCGTGCCTAGTCCACGCATATTCCCAGCCTTCTGGGTATGCCTTTTGCTGGCCCAGGCGCCAGGGGTGAAATGCTCCCAGTTTGGACCGGATTACCCTATCCGGTAGCGATGGTGGCGGGTGGTTCGGAGAACCGTATATTGTATATATATTATATATATTGTATAAATATACAAAAGTATGAAGGCTATTGCTTAGCGCATTGTAAGCCGCCCTGAGTCTCCGGAGAAGGGCAGCATATAAATCAAATTTTTTTTAAAAAACGGTAGCAAAAATCCCTACCCCCCCCCCCCACTCATGCCCAGCTGAGCCGTGCAATCATCAGAGGCTTTTTTTAAAAAAAATTTAAAAGCATTTTTTCTACAACCTCTTCGGCTGAAAAAATGCTTTTAAAAGTTAAAAAAAAAAAAAGCCTCTGATGATCACACAGCTCAGCTGGGATCGTCAGAGCCTTTTAAAAGCATTTGTTTCTACAACCTCTTTGGATGAAGAGATTGTAGAAAAACTGTTTTTAAATGAAAAAAAAAAAGCCTCTGCTGATCAGGCAACTCAGCTGGGATCGTCAGAGGCTTTTAAAAGCATTTTTTTTACAAGCTCTTTGCTGAAGAGGTTGTAGAAAAAATAGTTTTAAAAGTAAAAAAAAAAAGTTGGCCACACCCACCCAGTCACATTACCCCGCCACCAAGCCACGCCCACAGAACCGGTAGTAACGAATTTTACATTTCACCACTGGTGTGTGCCTTTCGCATGTGTGCCCAGCCTCAACTTACCTAAATAGGATGGCATAGAGCTGGGGTGGGTGGGTGGGAACACCTGTGATTTCCTGCTACCGAATACCACCTCTGGTCGGCTTCATAGGAAATTACAGTTAATTACACTGGGAATTGATGTAGGTAGTCCTCAACTTACGACTACAATAGGGACCGGAATGTCAGTCATACGTCATGGTGGCTGTAAACTGAGTCACCATGTCTCTGGACCCGATGGGATGATCGTATTTATCACAGTTCCTAAATTGAGTGTACCCACTTGTAAGTCGAGTCATGAGATCATACATGCAGTCCACGTGGCCATGAGTGCGAATCCAGGTTCCGCCATGGTGTCAGAAACTGGCAAAAAAAATTAAAAACCCTCCCACAAATTGTGATCACATGACCATTAAAAAAAACCCCATTGCAACCAGTTATAAATGCAAGTCAGTGCTGCCACCTGCTGTATTATAGATTGATTTTTTTCATATGCACACAGATATGTGTATGAAAACCAATCAATATTGATTGTATTTATACACACAGACACACCACACAGACATTGTCAAAACACAATGAAAAGGAATACTTGTATACCCATTTATTTCTCTCCGATTTTCAAGATAATGATTTTCCCAAGACAGTTTCCACTGCATGTAAAATTCAAGATTCTTCTAAAAGTTTTACCTAAAATCTTTCCCAGGGGCCGTTCGGTGGTGGCACCTTAAATAAATCATAGGAGCAGATTTGGGGTGCGGAATGAAAACTTGTCGGGGAAATCTGAATATTTTAAGTAAACTCTGCATTTCTGGCCTTGCTGATGAAGACGTGGTGGACTTGAAACCCCATAATTCACGGCAGCTTATCGCAGAAGAGGGATGGATTTGCTCTGCTTCTCTTGTAGATGCCACCCAGAACCTGAGTTTTACCCTGGACCAACCAAACCAAGAGTTGAAGGAAGGAGACAACGCGACTTTGGTCTGTGAAGGAGATGGGAATCCACCTCCTGAATACACTTTATTTAAGACGGAGGTGAGCCTCTTGTCTCCATTCCGACTTCCCCACATATCTTGCTAAACCATGGAATGACTAACCATAAGCAAACCAGGTTAAGGTTGCATGAATGCAGCCTTCCCAGCTTGACGGAGCTGCTTATACATGCCAGACACTCCCTGTTGAATGGCTTAACAACTCATTGTGGAACTGGATCTTGGAAACTTTTTCATGGACACCTACCTGTACTATTTTCTTTTCTCTCTCTCTCTCTCTCCCTCCCTCCCTCCCTCCCTCTCCCTCTCTCCACCCCTCTCTCTTTTATTTATTTATTTAGTATATCTGGCCATGGTAGATGTTCAGACACCCTCTGTAAGTGGGGCGAAATACCACCACCCAAATGTGGCTGCGAGGTCAAAAAACAAATGACCCAACATAGATCCAGCATGCCAAAAACATGCTGATTTTCTGGCTGTGAAAAATGAAGGGGGGGGGGGGGAATTGTATCTGCAATCTAGACATACGTTTATAATATTTTAGGTTTTACGTTTCCTATTTTGTATGTGGTCTGAATGTGCCATATGAGAGAGAGCGGGAGGGAGGGAAAGAGAGAGAGATACATAGACAGATTGAAATGAGAGAGGTGATAGATGATAGATGATAGAGATAGGTAGGTGGATGGATGGATGATAGAGATAGGTAGGTAGGTAGATAATACATAGACAAATTGTGATGAGAAAGGTGATAGATGATAGAGGGAGGTAGGCAGGTAGGTAGATAGAAGATAGATAGATAGATAGATAGATAGATAGATAGATAGATAGATAGA
>WNWU01000071.1:1746306-1765139 GCA_012654045.1 Ptyas mucosa
AGATAGATAATACATAGACAAATTGTGATGAGAGAGGTGATAGATGAGAGAGGTGATAGATGATAGAGGTAGGTAGGTAGATAGATTTATTAAATTTATATGCTGTCCACCTCTTAAGTGACTCTGAGTGGCTTAAAATGTCATAAAAACAGAGCTACAAACAGTAAAGCATTAAGTATTCAATAAACAGAATTTAATGAAGTTAAAAACCAGAAGGCTGCGAAGTGGGAGACGGGGTCTCCTTCTTAGTTCACTAACACCCTTCTCTCGCCTCAAACAGGACTTGCAGCACTCGTCCCCAGACGGGAAGATGTTATTTCCCAGCGTCATGAGAAACGACAGTGGTCTCTACTGGTGCAAAGCCCTGGATTTGCACACCCTTGAGGAACTAATCGCTTCGGTGGATCTGATGGTAAACTGTGAGTAGCTCTCCTGGTGCTCGTTTCTGATTTCATAGGACACGGGGACAAAGCGAGCTTCTTGCTAGGAACTTCCAGTTACAATTCCAAATGGTGCCTCTTCCTTCACCCAGAGATACACTCATGGGGTTCCAAGAAGGTTGTTGAATGTAGGCTGTAATGAGAGTATTTGAAAAGTCTTTTTTTTAAAATTCTAATTAAAGTTAGTCTGGGATTTAAGCCTGTTTCTCTCCTCCAGACCTCGACGTGCCTACCATCTTCCCAGCTGGACCCCAGCAACCAGCAGAAGGAGAAGACCTGGTCTTGACCTGCTCCACCACAGGATCCGGACCTTTGAAATTCCAGTGGCAGAAGGTACTTTGGGTGGTGGTGTTGCCCAGAGGGGTAGGTAGGCGACTTCGGGAGAAGGGTGAGCCGTAGTTGGCAATCATGGGGGCAAAGGGTGGTGGATGCAAGATAGGTGCATTTTGTGGAAGACGGGAGGTGGTGGTGGGTTGGAAAAGGAGAGAGAAAGAGAGAAAATTCTCAGGAGGGACGGAGCTAAAAATGCTAAGGAAAAAGGACCACAGGGTGATTTTATATATATATACATTCTAGAAAGGGAAGCTCATTGCAGACGGTGCGGTCCTGAATTTGACTTTCATCACCTATGAGAAAATGGGCAATTACACCTGTGTGGTGACAATGCCAGACTTCCCCGGTTGGATGCGCTCCCGGCACATTTTTATTGCTGTTCGAGGTAGGCACGGTGTGGCACCTGGTAGCCCTCACCCTCTTCTCCCTTGAGCACTCCTGAGACCATCAGGCAGTGCCCGACATCTGCCCTTTCTCCCCTCGCAGCGAAGCCCCAGAAGGTGCATCTGGAGCAGAATCTGAGCGTGTGGGAAGGGGAGGTGGTGGATCTGACTTGCAGCTTCTACTCAGTGCCTCGGATGAACATCTCCTGGAGTACAAGTAACGGCACGGTAAATAGCAATAGCACTTGGATTTATATACCGCTTCATAGTGCTTTTTACAGCCCTCTCTAAGCAGTTTTACAGAGTCAGCCTATTGCCCCCAACAATCTGGGTCCTCATTTTACCCACCTCGGAAGGATGGAAGGCTGAGTCAACCTTGAGCCTGGTGAGAATTGAACTGCCAAATTGCAGACAGCCGGCAGTCACAGAAGTAGCCTGCAGTACTGCACTCTAACCACTGTGCCACCACTGCTCTTAAATGGATCCTTCTGGCCTCCAACCTTGGCCAAGTTGCTTCACAGAGGAACATTTCACTTTTAGACACATACATACATGCACTCATACACCCACACCCAAACACTTCTGCTTTCCAAAATGTGTCACTCCTGCCCACCAACAGCCACATTGGCTAAGATTATGGCCCTAAATACAGTCTGGTTACTGAGTATCGAAAACGCAGTCATGTGACCATGGGGGGGGGGTAATGACCGCAGAACTTCAAAATTTCAAATGGTCACTACTAGGGACTGATCATAAATCGAGAACTATCCATAAAGCTTACCTCCTGGGACTGCCGGTCATCATTTCTCATCTTTTTCCTATTTTTAAATATTTCCTATTTAAAAATAATAGCAACCACCTCATCCGCTGTTGAATTCCTCTCAACAAAATAAGAACTGTTCCATCTTTTCTTTTCTTTTCTTTTTTGTAAAGGTACATACATCCAGACGGAAAAACCACTACAATAGCACTCTCTCGGTGCTGGTCACCAAGGAAATCCTTAAATCGGGTCTCAACTGCACTGGGGAAAACGAGTTGGGGTCGGAAAACCAGCACTTCCCACTCTGTAAGTAGTTTTCCCCCCCCTCCCCTTTGACTCTCCCCTCTGTGAGAAAAACCATTTGCACTGTTTGCCAATCGACTTGTAAGGAACTCGAGTACTAGAGCAAGGGTGTCTAATCTTGGCAACTTTAAGACGTGTGGACTTCAACTCCCAGAATTCCCCAGCTGGAGTTTAAAGTTCACAGGTCTTAAAAGTTGCCAAGATTGGACCCACCTACCATAATACATTCTGGCTGGGGAATTCTGGGAGTTGAAGTCAGCAGTGAAATCCACTTACCTTCGCTATTTGGTTCTGGAACGGGAGTGCGGGTACGCTATGCATGCGCCTCTTCTGCACATGTGCAGAGGGTCAAAAATGGGACGTAATGACGTCCCGGTGGGTGGGCGGAGCCTCCTGCCACCAGTGCTACCTGTTCGCATGAGCCGGACAGATCTGGCCAGATTTTGCCACTGGTTGAAGTCCACAAGTCATAAAAGTTGTCAAGGTTGGACACTTCTGTTCTAGAGCATGCGCAGACTGCTAGAAGCATCTCCAGCTTTCCAAAATAAAATTCAGTTTCAAAAAATGCCCAGAGTCTTGCATGAACTCACAAAATTTCGTGATCTGGGATAGGGCAAGGAGCAGGATACACTGTTCAGCCCAAGATTTGTTCCTGGTTGTTTCTTTTGTTCCTGGTTGTTTCTTTTTTCGCCCAATTCCACCACAAGTTTTATGTTATTCCACCCAAAGTTTGCAACCTCTCCTTCCCGAATCAATCTAACTAAAAGGCAGTTTCCCGAATGAACTCATGTCTCTTGAGTTTATACATGAGGTTGCAACATCAGCAGACGAAATACACTGGCTTGAGCTCGTCTGCCGAAGCAGAAAAGAAACTAAAAGTAAACAAGGTTTAAGGGGTTTGCAAACGGGGGCTCTCTGGAGGTGTTGATGGCTCAACAAGTTTACTCAACGTGTCTCTTCTTCCTTTCAAGGGCTGAAAACCAAAGACCATCCTGACAAGGCGGGTAAGTGCTTCTCTGTTAAGTTAAAAGTTCCCCCACACATATGTGCTAGTCGTTCCTGACTCTAGGGGGCGGTGCTCATCTCTGTTTCAAAGCCGAAGAGCCAGCGCTGTCCGAAGATGTCTCCGTGGTCATGTGGCCGGCATGACTCAATGCCAAAGGCGCACAGAATGCTGTTCCCTTCCCACCAAAGGTGGTCCCTATTTTTCTACTTGCATTTTTTACCTGCTTTCGAACTGCTCGGTTGGCAGAAGCTGGGACAAGTCACGGGAGCTCACTCCATTACACGGCACTTGAGATTCAAACTGCTGACCTTTCGATCGACAAGTTCAGCGTCTTAGCCACTGAGCCACCACATCCCCTTTCTCTGTTAGCCACCATCAAAAAAAAAAAAAATGTAGCAGGAACTTCATTGCAACTGCCATTTTGGTTTTGGGGGCAGATGTCGCAGCATCTTCCCTGCAGATGTCCCGTTTGTAACTCACAAAAGCCCTGACCACTAACCTTAACTCAGTAGTGGGACCTCCTGCTCTAGACACAAAGCTGCTCCCTTCGTGACCCGACTGAGGTCAATCCATGCCAATGTTGCAATTGACACAACTTTCATGCAGTGTCACTGGCAAGAATCCCATCCAGCTGCTCATTTTGGGGAGGTTCTTCAGTACCCCCTGGGACATCTGATACGGCTTTTCTTTCTGCCGAGCACCCCCCAACCTGGGTGTGGTGCAGGAGACCTCAGC
This sequence comes from Ptyas mucosa, assembly GCA_012654045.1. Lineage (NCBI taxonomy): Eukaryota > Metazoa > Chordata > Lepidosauria > Squamata > Colubridae > Ptyas > Ptyas mucosa. The sequence goes on from WNWU01000071.1 coordinate 1,750,267, forward strand.
AGGGCTCCCTTCCTGAATGCTGCCCCTAATTCCTGCATCACGCGGAGCGGCCATTCTGTTCCATCTCCGCCTCTTTTTCTTGCCAGAGACCATAATGCAGGAGAGCAAAGGGGTGATCATCGTAGCCGTCATCGTCTGCCTGCTGCTGTTTGCCGTCCTGGGGGCCGTCCTTTACTTCCTGCACAAGAAGGGCAAGCTGGCTTGCGGGCGCTCCGGCAAACAAGAAATGTAAGTCGGGAACGTTTCTTGGGGAAATCCCCCTTTGCCCCTCCGTCCGAGTCCACGCGCTTCCCAATCTCATCGCACCCAGCAACGGCCGGCTTCTGAATGCAGGGGAAAGCGGGTGGGTGGGTTGCTTGATCGGCTTCTGCTCCCCTTGTCACTCCCAGCCCCAAAGCAGCAATCGGGAACCTCCGTTTTCCCCTTAATCCCTAATGGACTGTGGGGATGGCCTTGGTACAGGAAGGAAAGTCACAGCCTACACAACTCCCGTCCCAAAGTGGGAAGCGTGGGAAGCATTAACCGGAGGGGGTAAAAGGAAAGTAGAGGAATACTTTCAGACTTACAAAACTGACGATAGCCCTTCGGAGCGGTCCGGACAAGAAGCACCAATAGTGTGTACAACCTTTATTGTAAGGTTACTGCAACAGAATAGCAATAGCACTTATATATTGCTTCACAGTGCTGTACAGCCTTCTCTAAGCGGTTTACACAGTCAGCCTATTGCCCCCAACAATCTTGGGTCCTCATTTTATCGACCCTAGAAAGATGGAAGGCGGAGTCAACCTTGAGAATCTTGCAAGTCTGAAAGCGCTTTCCCCTTCCTATAGTTTTACTTTCCCCCATAACTAGAGAGGATCCTTCTGAAATGCTTCCCGCCTGTTTCCCCTTCTGTGGACCGAGAGAATACCTTTCGCATGATGGTTGTTTAGTCTGCAATTCTTCCTCCTTCCATCTCCCAAGGCCATTCCCACAGGCCTTTACTTAACCCAATTGAGCAAAAGTGCCCCTTGCGGGTCTTTTCACCTGGGTTAAGCAGCTCTGCTCCCTCACGGAAGAAACGGGGAGCAGAGACAAAGAGTTCCCCTTCCACTCTGACCTGCAGCATGTCGCATTCCCCTTGCAACCCCCCCCCCTTTCCCAGAGCCCATATTTGGATCTGTCTCAACACTGTCACACTCCTCCCTCCCTCCTCCTCTTCAGCACAAGGCCCGAAGCACATAAAGACGAGATTGTAGTTGAAGTAAAGTCAGATAAACTTCCCGAAGAGGCGGGTCTTCTCCAGGGTGCCAACGGTGAGAAGAGATCGCCAGGTGACCAGGTAGGCAGCTCCTGCAGCTGGAAGGGTGGGAGGGGGGGATTGCTGCTTTCCTGCAGTGTCCATCTTTTGTGTATCCTGGGAGGACCCAACTTTCATCCATCCTCCCTCCAGACCGGTGGCACCCTTCGGCATGCAGATGGGTTGTCAGCAAACAGTTCCTTCTTAATGGACGGGACCCCCTTTTCTCGTCCTCGGCCAAATCGGTGGCCTTCGGATGTCGACTTAATTTATTTACTATTAAATTTATTTGCCGCCCGTCTCGCTACAAAGCAACTCTGGGCAGTTTACAGCATTAAAAGAACATTACAACCGTCCACCATAAATATTCCTAACCCAATAAAATGACAATACCCATCAAGGTACAACCTTGCCCCATTTATCAGAGACCCAAACGTCTCGTTTTCCATTGCAGCTCGCTTTAGTTGCATCGAGGCTTGGGTGTTACTGGTCAGTTTAATACATAAAGTAGTCCTCAACGTACGACCACAATTGGAACCAGAATGTCCATTGCTTAAGCAAGGCAGTTAAGATCCCAATTTCGGGACCATTTTGGCCACTGTTTGTAAGCGAATCGTTGCAGTGGTTAAGTGGATCATGGAGTCATTAAGCCAACCTGGCTTCCCCCCTTGGCTTTGCGTGTCGGGAGCCAGCTGGGAAGGTCGCAAGTGGTCACTGCGTGACCCCAGGACTTTGCGACTGATGTAAATAGATGCCGATTGCCGTGCCTGAATTTTAATCACAGCTGTAATGGTTGTGAGCATGAAAACTGGTTGGAAGTCACTTCCTTCAGCACGACTGCAATTCCGAAGAGAGGCTAAACGAATGGTTCAAGTTCAGAATCACTTATAGCAGTGATGGCGAACCTATGGCGCGCGTGCCAGAAATAGTGGCATGCAGAGCCATCTCTCCGGGCACACGAGCCGTCACCCGTTGGCTCTTCCGGGTTCTGGCGCACCGGCCAGCTGGTCTTCACGCGGATGGGTGCGCTGGAAACCAGAAGAGCAGCTGCCCAGTGCGCATGTGCGCGACGGGAAGATGATCTTCCAGTTTCCAGTGTGCGCATGCACACCAGCCAGCTAGTGTTCGTGCGTGCCAGAAACCAGAAGACCAGGTGGCTGGCGTGCATACACACACCGGAAATCAGATCATCTTCCCAGCGCGTGCATGCTCACCGGGCAGCTACCTTTTCAGTTTCCGGCTCCCGTTTCGGCACCTGGCGCCAAAAAGGTTCGCCGACACCGACCTATAGAGCGCGAAGCACTTTTCTCCGTCAGCGTCAAGCCCAGGGTTCGTCAACCTTTTGGCAACTTGTAAAGCGTGTGGATTTCAACTCCCAGAATTCCCCGATTCTATCACGCTTAGCTAGGGAATTCTGGGAAGTTGGAAGCCCACACGTCTTAAAAAGTCACCCAGGATGAGCATTATTTATTCTCGCTCCATTTCTCGTTTGGGGTGGAGGGGTCTGCAGTGTTTTTCCCCGACCATCCCATCGGCATCTCTCAGCAGATGCCGACCCTGCAGGCGCAGGATCTTTTGCTTTGCGATCACAAAATAAGCCCCTACTTTTCTGCAGTCGGAGCATTTCACCCTGGCTGGGTATATTCACAGGTCAGGTTGAAGAAAAACTAGCTGGCCATTTTTTATTTTATTTATTTTTTTGCCCACCGTGAGGTGTGGGGAGGTGGGTTTCTTTTAGGGCTGTGCCGTGGGAATCCAGGCCGTTTGGTTTCTTTACCCTACAGGGTGCAAATGCAGGTTTGACGTTAGATCAGGAAACGGGTTAACCCCATCCCGCAGATGTGCCTCGCTTCAGCATCTCCCTTGGACTGCAGCTTCACTGCTTCTTTTGAACCCAGAGCCGGCCTGGCACCTTCTATCCTCTCCTTGCCAGTGAAGGAAGAGCGGGGTCGTTCGCAAGAGTCCCCCAAAATATCCAGCATGTGGTTGTTATTGTTGTTGTTGTTGTTTTGGCCCTGCCTTGAAGCTTCTCACTTGCTTTCGTTCACACAACTGTGCTAGCCGCCTAAGAAACGGGTGAATCGGGATTTTTCTTTTTTAAAAAAAAATAAAATAAAATAAAAAGGCATGCTTTTCCTGGATCCTAACGCAAGATCTTCCTCTCTTGGCTGTCAAAAGGGAGAGAAATACATCGATTTGAGGAACTGAAGAGAAAGCTGGCCGATTTCTTCGAATTTTTCTTCTGCCCCCGCCCCCCACCCCACTTAAAACATTCACCCCCACATCCCATCATTCAGACACGCAAATAAATCGACAACACACGGAAAGGACCCAGTACGGGATATTCTGCAATCTTGCCTTCTCTTGTCTTTTCAAGGAAGTTGTGATTTTTTTTTTCCCCAAAGAAGACGACAAGGAAAAGAAAAGGTGATCTTAGGCGTTGTAACTTTGCAGCATTTGTGTTAAAGAGGAAGGTGAACAGGCAGAGCTGTGCTGTTTTCCGTGTTATGTTGTTATGTGTTTGCATTCTGGGTTTTCGAAAAAGAAGGGAACAAAAAGGTTTAAAGTTGGCACAATTTTTAAAAGTACTGGCCAAAAGCCAGTCATCGGATGAGAATGAAAACTTATTACCGCTGTTCTTTTAAATGTCCAATTTGTAAATCTGGAGCACAGGATAAATGGGTAAAAGAGGAGGTTTTGTAGAGGATGTAAATCGAAACGTTCGTTTAAAAAAAAAAAGCATGTCAAAGATGGGAGAATGGCTGAAGTTGAACGGAAGACGTCGAGTCTGAAAGCGAAAAACGAAAAAGCACATTTGAAGTTTTTGTTTTAAGGACGCTCGCTGGGGAATTTGTTCGGTGAATAAGTGAAATGTTCTTTCCATGGTTCTTGACTTAGGATAGGAACAAGGCAATACTTTTCAAACTTGGCAACTTTTAAGAACTCTGAAAGTTGAAGCCCGCACGTCCTAAAGTCGCCAAGTTTGAAAAACGCCGGAATAAGGGAATATTATTTTTTTTTGTACAAACTGTACAGTGGCATATTCTTATCAGAGATCTCCAGCTAGTCCCCTCTATTCCCCCCAGCCTCAAAGAAATCCCTGCTCAAGTCCGCAGCTCCTGCAGTATTTTTTGCTAAGACAGCTGGGAAGTGCCCACTTCTCCCTCGGCTGCAACGAGAGGAAAATGGGAATTGGAGATGGGATTCTTGGGTTTCTGTCCAGCTGAGACCCTTGGAGGAAGACGAATAGGCAGCTGCCACTGCCGGAGACCAAATACAGAAGGTGATGTGTTTAGATCAGAGGTCTTCAAACTTGGCAGCTTTAAGATTTGTGGACGTCAACTCCCAGAATTCTCCAGCCAGCATAGCAGAGAATTCTGGGAGTTGAAGTCCACAAGTCTTAAAGCTGCCAATTTTGGGGACCCCTGGTTTAGATGCTCTGGTGTATAGATGGTCTTGGAATGTCTCAGAATTTATCCTTGCTTGGAATGGACAAGATCCTTATGTGGAAATCAACTCAAGCTTTTTTTTCTTTCCTTCCTTCCTTTCTCTCTCTTATTTTTCTTTCTCTTTGCTTGGAATGGACAAGATCCCTATGTGGAAATCAACTCAAGCTTTTCTTTCTTTCTTTCCTTCCTTCCTTCCTCTCTCTCTCTCTCTCATTTTTCTTTCTCTCTGCTTGGAATGGACAAGATCCCTATGTGGAAATCAATTCAAGCTTTTCTTTCTTTCTTTTTCTTTCCTTTTTCTCATTTTTTTCTCTTTTTCTCCTTCCTTTCTTTTTTCTTCTCCCAGGATCTCCTGGCTGCTATTCTTCCTATTTTCACCTTTTAGAAATTTGAGGCTGGGCTGGAAAGCGCCTATATAGCAGGGGTGTCCAGCTAAAGACTTGTGGACTTCCAACTCCCAGAATTCCTCTGCCAGCATTCTGGGAATTGAGGGTCCACGGGTCTTAAGAACTGCCAAGGTTGGACAACCCTACCATATAGTAAATACCTTGCTTGAAAATACTCCCATCTGGTTAAAAAGGGTTAACCCCCAAAAATGTGAGGGGCTGGTGCGCTTTACATGCACGTCAGGAGATGCCAGAATGGAAAGCTCTTGTTGGAGATATACATATATTTTTCGTTGACATGTGTGTAAATTTAAGAGTGTCTGAGTTGCAGGGTTTTATATATATATGTATATATATATAAATGAAAAATAAAGAAGCTAAAGAAGTCGTCAAGAATGGCCTGTGTACATTGTGTGATTGAAAAAGGGAAATCTCGGGGAGTGATTTTGGTTGTTTTTAAATCAGCTGTGCTAAGAGGAGTGAGTAAGGGGCTTCTTGGGGCACACGGGTCTGTTCACTAAGAAGGGGGCCTCCCTCTCATTATCAAGCAATGCACACCGGACGAAAGCTTGAATTTTGTTTCTACAAGCCAAGTCTAGACAGAATTGTTCAACCACAGGAACTTTTAAGGTGCGTGGACTTCAACTCCCAGAATTCCCCAGCCAGCAAAACTTATGGACTTCAACTCCCAGAGTTCCCCAAGCCAGTATGGCTGACTTGAGGAATTCTGGGAGTTGAAGTCCACACGTCTTCAAGTTGACAAGTTTGGAGTCTCCTGCTCTAGAGCCATGGGTCTAATTTTCATTGATGTGGAACTGCTGGAAAACCCATTCTTGGGAGACCCCCCCCCCAAATAAAATCAGGGTGCCCCTGTGACTTAGCTTGGTAGAAGGGGTCCCCTATCACAAGAATTGACATTGACATCAAACAAGCCGTGTGCTACAACAAAGAAATTTATTTAAAAATAAAACTTTTCCTTTTGTTTTTTTTTTAATCGACACACATGAAGTTCCCTAAACGCCCCCACCCCTCCCCACCAAGCTCTTCAGTCGGCCCCTTACCAGAATGAAAAATAAAAAATAAATAACATTAGTATAACCTCTAAAACATTAACAATGCATCTGCAAAACGAAAACAAAAACAAAAACCGAGGACTTTAGCCCAAATGAATCTTAAAGCTCGGCTATTCTGTAAGAATATTTACCTTCTGTTCTTACTCTTTACATGTCTGAAAGGATTAAATACTGCTAATATATTTTTTTTTTATATTAATGATATTATAACTTTTTAAAATAGTCAGTGAAAATCTGATTTATTTATTTTTTAAACACCAATATTACATTGGTTCTCAACCTTCAGGAGAAATAAAGCTACTTATTATTAACCACTCTTTCCTACCCAACAAAGATAATTTATAATTTAGTGTAACCTCTCCCCGGATTGCAGTTTTAGTCCTAAAACACGGGAACTCTTGACCACCGGGTGGGAACGCCATCCAATGTCATCCATGATTAATTCCAAAAATTAGCTGCAAGCTACACATAATCTTCCTCAATGCAACTGCATGTTTACGCCGTAGGGAGGAGACATCTCTAAGGAAAGAGATCCACTGTGAACCCAACAGGCACTGAACATTTAATCCACAGGAAACTCCTTGTCCACACACTCACTCACACACACACACACATGAGAAATGAATGGAAACGTCCAACACAGTGCTCAACGAGGCAATGCTAGTCCACCATCTCTGCCCCCTTCAGTTGGCCAAAGGCAACAAAATGCCCAGAGGCAGGCTCTGGCCCAAAGATGTCCAACCTTGGCGACTTGGAAGTCTTGTGGACTTCAACTCCTAGAATTCCCCCAGCCAGCTAGGGAATTCAATTCTAGGAACCGGAAGTCCACAGGTCTTCAAGTTGACAAAGTTGGACGCTCCTGTTCCAGACACATCTTGAAGGAGCCAACTGGATTTCGCTTCCGGGCTGATAAAGAGACTGTTTCGCGAAGGAAACCAAGTGATGGAAGAGTCGGGATCCCCGTAGCTACGTTGTCCAGCAGCACTCCATGGCCTTCAGGTACAGCCTGGGGCAGGAAACACCGGCCTTTCCTTGTTAGTAATGGTGATGCTTTAAGAGAAGAGAGCTAGTTGTGACTTGCTCATGCTAATTGGTGGCCAATTGTTGTCCCCTTCCTGCCAAGCTACGATACACCCAAGGAGCTCCGGGGCTCTGCAGTCAAGTTTCAAATCTAGTTTCGGATTCGTCCTTGGAGAGAACAGCGTTTTTCCCTATTGAGAAGGCACTATACATTTTGGCTTTCTGTAAAATAAATCAACGCCTTTTTCCGCCCCCAAAAATTAAGAGATGGAGGAAGGAAGGAGGGAGGATGAAAGTCAAATGTAAAAAAAAAAGCAGCAGGGAGCACGACCCCAAGTGGTATTTTTTTGCCCTACTGCTCGCTGGATTGTGACATTCATGGGGTTTCTAAAGAAAGAAACACTCTCCCCCGCTCCTCCAAATATCCTTGTGAAATTTAAGACGGGAAGAGGAATATGAAAGGAACGCATGCACGGGGAATCTGGTCGGCTACGCAGCATTGGCTCTTGCTCTCGTCTAATCCATGGCCTGGCCACCCACAGGAAAGAAAACGCCTCTCCTTGTGAGGACGTGGGCTGACCCAACGCAAAGATCTCACTTCCGAGCAAGGAGCGTCGACAACAATTCCGCCCCACCTCCAGGATCACCCCAAAAGCTGCTTCAGTTTTGCGAAGAACTCGAGAAAACTTGACTCCTTGAACTGACCCAGATTTAACCACCATCCTGGAGAGAAACGGAAAAGGGTTCCACCGATTTTTAAGTTTGGAAGGGGGGTTGGGGGGGAGAAGGAAGCAAAGCCACTGCAACTTTAAAAAATAAAGTAACAGTAACAAGAGTTGGAAGGGACCTTGGAGGTCATTTAATCCAACCCCCCTGCTCACTCACTAGGGATTCGAACCGCTGAACCGCCGATCTTTCTGATCAACAAGCTCAGTGTCTTAAGCCACTGAGCCACCTAGTCAGGCTTAAGTTCTCCTTGCAGCAGGTGTAGAATTCCTCTGCTTCTAGGTGCCATCACCATCTCCTTCGCAGAGTCCTCTTAAGCTCAACCATTTTATCTGGAGTCACCGGCAGGCAGGAAGGTTGGACTGGCCACACCAACGTCCGGGAGGGAGGGGGGGGCGTGGTGGTCTTGGAGATCCCCATGAGGTCTTGGCCATCTGGTCGGTGCCTTCTGCTACCCGGAGAAGACCTTCTTACACCTCTCCCAGTTAGAAAACATTTATTCCACACAAACTCTCTTCTCCGGCCTCTTTCGGATGAAAGCGTCCTTAAATTAGCGAGGAGGAATTAATGCTATTTTTAAAAAACCGCGGAAGCCGATCATGCAAGGGACCTCAAGATGTCCACTTTCATGCCAGGGTAACATGCTCTCGCCCTGCAGGTGGGCACAGAAAACTAGGGAAGGAGATGAGGAAAGAGGAAAAAGGGGGAGGAGAAGTCGGGGGGGGGGGGGAGAGAGAGAGAGAGAGAGAGAGATGCTTGCTGACTTTTCCCTAGAAAACCAAAACAGCTTCGTCGTATCTCTTCCCTGAGTACCCAGGAAAAGTAACGTCAAAAGCGCCAGGGAGTCACAAAGTCAGGGTTTTATGGACAACGGGCCTTCCAACAAACATACTTTCTTTTGTTCCTGATATAACAGGCCAGGGGGAGGGCAAAAAAAAAAAAGAAGAGTTGTGTCTTTTATGCTGTCCCACAAATGCCCGACCCCAACATGGTTGCATTTTTACTACGGAGCAGGTAAGAGGTTCCAGGGGGTGTTACATACACTCTTATTTTAAGTGTCTAAGGGACCATGCGTACGGTTCACTTTTAATTTAGAGTTTTACAGGTGAGCAAGGGGATGTGGAAGAGCCGTGAGGCTTCTCAGTTGGGCAGCTCTGTTGACCATCCATAACATCAGGAACATTCAAGAGGCCCAACCCAGCCCGGGTAACTTCGAAGCGGAAAAGTTTGGAGGCTGCAAAGGTAGCCTCCCCCACCCCATCATCCACCACCCAAACATCTTTTCCCAATCCAATTGAGAGCCGTCAGCGTCTCTACCACACTGCGGAATCCAGTGTGCGGCGAAAAGCATCGGGAAGAGGCTGGCTTCCGAAGGAGAGCACTGAACGTTGACGGGAGAAAGGGAAGAGAGGAAGGAGGGAGGGAAGGCGTCGAAACCTCTGGCTTCATCAAGAATCTGTACCCGACAGCAGAGGATCCAGGAAGCCTGAGCCAAAACATACAGCAGCAAGGAGGCCACGCGTGTAGTATCCCATACCACCAGGGATGGGGTGGGTGGGAGATACCTTCAGCATCTTGGCCTTCGGTTGGATATTCACAGCACGAGACAAGTTGACCAAACCCTTCCCCGTATTCTTAACGGCAAAGGAAACGGATGACCGGTATATCCAAAGTTTTAGCAGGTCTGTTCTCTCCAATCAGAAAAGTGCAAGGGGGGAGAGGGAGCAGGGGGGGGAGGGGGAAGTTTTGGATTGGGGGGGAGGGCGAAGAGAGGAGAACCCAAAGAGGTACACGAAGACTGTTTGAAGACACACACCTATCTGCTCCGTTTTCACGCCACTCGGAAAACACCTGGACTTGCAACAAAACCCTGATGACCGAATCTCGGCAGAGGCAGGCCCGGCTTTGCAGGGGAATCCCTCCAGGAGCCTCTACTCAACTCCAGGCCGATGCGGGCAAGAGAATGCCCGGGCAGGTGGACGAATGCACGGGGCTCCAGGTAGGGCCGAGAGAGAGAGAGAGAGAGAAAGAAAGAGAGAGAGAGAGAGGTGCTATGTGGCCACGTGCGTGGGGGAAGAAATGGAGACAAATTCCCGGAGAATATTCTTGGCCATGTCAATGTTGTTGTGGGCGATGAGCAGGGCTTTTTGGATGTCCTGATATGCGTAACCTTGGCTCATGAGGTTCTCGATTTCGGAAGAGAGCTGCGGGGAGGCCACGGGGACCGGTCCTGCTCCGCTGGCCTGCAGGCAGCTGCCCGGCTTCCGTTCAGAGTTTATTCTCCGAGGCAAAGGTTTCGGGGGCCTCTCGGGAACCTGGGAGACGTCCGAGGCATCTGCAAGAGAAAGCAACACGTGGGTGAGAAGAAAGGATTTGGAAGCTCTTCTGGTGGCAGGTCTACCAGCTTTGTTCCTTTCTGGGCATTAACCTTCAGATTTTCCAAAGCACCAGAAGGCAGGACAAAGAAACAATGGATGGAAACTAATCAAGGAGGGAAGCAACCTGGAATCAAGGAGAAACTTCCTGACAGTGAGGACAATCAACCGGTGAAATGGCTTGCCTTCAAACGTTGTGGGTGCTTCATCACTGGAGATCTTTAAGAAGAGACTGGACAGCCACTTGCCTGGAATGGTATAGGGTCTCCTGCTTGAGTGCGGGGTTGGACTAGAAGACCTCCAAGGTCCCTTCCTGTTCTATTCTGATTAATTAATTAGAACGTCCAAAGGTGGACTTTCTGGTTTTTCTTTTGAAGACGTTTCGCTTCTCATCCAAGAAGCTTCTTCCGTTTTTCAGAGCTGAAGAAGGTTCTTGGATATGAGAAGCGAAATGTCTTCAAAGAAAAACCAGAAAGTCCAGTTGCTTCTTGAAAACAAGCACCTTTATTTATTTATTTATTGAGATTTATATGCCGCCCTATCTCTAGCCGGACTCAGGGCGGCTCACAACAGTTAAAAAACATCTAATAAAAAAAGTTTTAAAAAAATTAAATCCAAATCTCATAATTTAACAGTTAAAAGTACAATTAAGACTAACAAGTTAAAATTAAATGAAAATTACAACCCCATCAGTCCATGCCGGCCAAACGAAACAGCCACGTTTTCAGGTCGCGACGGAAAGAGCGGAGGTCGGGGGTCACCCGGAGCTCCAGGGGCAGTTGATTCCAAAGGGTAGGTGCGCCCACAGAGAAGGCTCTCCCCCTGGGGGCCGCCAGCCGACACTGTCTGGCCGATGGCACCTTGAGGAGGCCCTCTCTGTGGGAACGCACCGGGCGATGGGAAGCTGTTGCTGGCTGCAGATGGTCCCCCAAATATCCCGGGCCTAAGCCATAGGGACAACCATGACCTGGATGACGGAGAATCCCCATCGACAATTAATTAGAAGGAACAGTTCAGAGGTCTGGCACCCTGGTCTGCCCTAGCTTGAAGGGCTGACATCGTGGCATCTCAGGAGCCTAAGCCTTTCAATAGGCCTTCTCAGCAGTGCCTGATGGAAGTGCAAGGAAACGAAACACGTCAAAATGATCGTGCCTGCCAACTCCTCCCTTTTCTGAAAGTCAGGGAAGGAAAAGCATGGGAGGACTTGAAAAAGAGAGGGGAAAAGTCAGCAGTCATTACCGCCCAGCTCCAAGGGTTTTGACTGCTGGGAGTCCCCAATCAAAATCCAGGATTTTTGCTTGACATTTTGTCAGCTCTGCTGCCCCGTCTGTTCTCAGCCTTTCGTGCCCTGTGTCCTGACCCCCTGTGAGGTAAAGGGCTGTTCCCTAGAGGCACGAGCCCAAGAAGCATGTTAGAAGCACCTCTAACATGAGCACCTGTTAGAAGTTCACCATCCAGAGAGGCACGGCTGAAGGACGTGGCTGCATTGGAGATATCGGAGAGCGTGTGACGCGTGGTGGCTGTCTGGGCGGACGAGCAGGGAACATCGTAACCATCTTCCTCGTTCTCCGTCTCCTCAGGACCGTTGGGGACCTCTTCTTCAGCTGCCACCTCACCTACATCTGAAAAGGATGAAGCCTTTTTCAGCACACCTTTAAGGCCTCCGGCCTGCAGGTTTGTTAGGAGAGGGTGCGTTTTCAAGAGGAACATGGATAGGCTAAACCTCAAAGTTGAACCAAATGCACAGAAATTTGTAAAGACAAGGACAGAGAAAGCTCGAACAGCATTCTTCAAAATGAAAAAAGTCTTCTGCAGTCACGACATAAACCTAAGACTGAAAATCAGGCTTGTCAGATGTTACATCTTTTCTATCCTGCTCTACGGAGTGGAGAGCTGGTCTCTGAGAGAAAACCACTTCAAGAAACTAGAAGCATTTGAAATGTGGATTTACAGACGGCTGTTACGTAGAAGCTGGGTTAACAAAATCACAAATGAGGAGGTGATAAGCCACCTGGGGAGAGCCAAGGGAAATCATCAGTCATTAAAAAGCGAAAGTTAGAATATTTTGGGCATGTGATGTGACACCCAGAAAAATACAGCATCCTTCATTTAATCCTCCAGGGAAAGGTGGAAGGCAAACGAGATCCAGGCAGAAGAAGATCATCATGGCTTCAAAATCTAAGGGAATCTGGTTTGGACAAAACTCAGCAGCACTTTTTCGTGCGGCTGTTGATACAAAAAGGATCGCCAATGTCCGATGATGGATATGGCACAAGAAGAAGTAGTCAATATATGAGATGCCTTACGCTAAATCAATAAATAGAAAGGTGAAAGAACGGCGTTTTTTTCATTCCCCACAGAAAGCAAAGACCTCAGAGAGCAAAAGAACAATATGGTGGAAGAATTAGCCTTGTTCAATTTTTGCTCCCTGCTACAAATTGCCAGAGCGAGCGGTCAAAGCCACACGCAGGATGGAAGCCAGTGTGTACATAATCCCCCATGCAAGTGGGCTCCTACTCGCTGAAGGGGCTGCTCAATCCTTCCCCCATCCAAGGAGCAGGAGAAGGAAAGTGAGGTGCAAATGGCTCAGGAGGAGACACACAGATAAATAAAGAGAGATAATGAAAGGGGAGGCACCGGTTGGAATGCTTGTGGACTTTTCTTAGCAAGGAGAGGCTGAGTTTCCTTCATTATTTTGGCTTCGTGCAATATAAATCTAGCCTAAACGGGATTTCATTTCCCAGGAAACTTACCAGACGTGCTGGCAGCTTCAGAGGAACCCGGTGCTGCCTGGGACTGAATGTTGAACATTGCTTCGTAAGTCGTTCCCTCCATTTCCTGCTCGCCCTCCACGACGCTGAGCAAAGAGAAAATAAAAGAAAAGGCATTGGATTCAACTCCTGCGGCAGGAAGAACTCCCGCTCCAAGCCTCAGCACAGACACACAGGCTGCTTCAGGCAAGGCGGCTCCTTGGCCCAATGTGCCGTTTTTGAGTCTGTAAGCATCTCCGGCCATCGCACCAAGGAGAACAGCATCCTTTGGATCAGGTTGCTTTTCAACTCCGTGCCAAGGCTCAAACAATGCCAGCTTACAAGGTTGCAGGGAATTCAAAAGCAGGCTGATTTGGCTCATAACTAGCAACAGCACTTAAGACTTATATGCTGCTTCACAGCCGTTTTTACAGTCCTCTAGGTTTAGAAGAGGGATGCAGTGGCTCAGTGGTTAAGACGCTGAGCTTGTCGATCGAAAGGGTTCAGCAGTTCAGTTGTTCGAATCCCTAGTGCCATGTAACGGGGTGAGCTCCCATGACTTGTCCCAGCTTCTGCCAACCTAGCAGTTCGAAAGCAGGTAAAAAATGCAAGTAGAAAAATAGGTACCACCTTTGGTGGGAAGGGAACAGTGTTCCGTGCGCCTTTGGCGTTGAGACATGCCAGCCACATGACCACGGAGATGTCTTTGGACAGTGCTGGCTCTTCGGCTTTGAAACAGAGATGAGCACCGCCCCCTAGAGTCGGGAACGACTAGCACAGATGTGCGAGGGGAACCTTTACCTTTAGAAGCAGTTTATAGAATCAGCCTATTGCCCCCAACAATCTGGGTCCTCATTTTACCAACCTCGGATATATGGAAGGTTGAAGTCAACCTTGAGCCCGTCAGGATCGAACTGCTGGCAGGTAGGCAGAAATTAGCCTGCAGTACTGCATTCTCACCACTGCGCCGCCACGGCTCTACTCCTTCCCAATCAGAGCCTCTAAAATGCAATCATAATCACATGCACTGGGGAGGGGGAAAAAATAGCAAGGTCTCCCTCACCGTGCACCGGGATTCATTTCCAAAGGCAGCTTGGCATCGGGTTTTTGTGCCAGACAGCCAGATGGCACCAGGGGCAAGGAGGAAGGGGACATGTACTCGGAGTCTTCGTCATTCCCAGAGGCCTCTCCAGAGAGTAGCTTTGGGGCAACCAATGACCTGGGGGGGGGGGGGGGGGGGGGGGAGGAGAGAGAAGACAATACAGGTTTGCAATCTGTGATAGAAGGTAGCCCGCTGCTCTCAGCTGATGAAGCTTTTAAAGCAAAAGTTGGGAAGGCTTTTGGTCCACGCGTCAAACCTTTCAAAAGCTTAGCTTTGTGACTCGCAATGTGCCCAGCCTTGCATCACAAGTGACGCTTTCTAGCAATGCGGCTCCACACACACAACAGGCCACCAGGCCTCACACTGTCTTAAGAGACAGGTGCCTCTCATATTAAGTTACTCAGCTGCTGAGATTTGGTTTAATCTTATTTTAGTTTCATGATGTTGAGCTCAACCCAGGGGTGAAATCCAATAGGTTCTGGAGAACCGGTAGCGGAAATTTTGACTTGTTCGGAGAACCGGCAAATACCACCTCTGGCTGGCCCCAGAGTGGGGTGGGAATGGAGATTTTGCAATATCCTTCCCCCCAGGAGTGGAGAGGGAATGGGGATTTTGCAGTATCCTTCCCCTGGAGTGGGGAGGGAATGGGGATTTTGCAAAATCCTTCCCCTGGAGTGGGGAGGGAATGGGGATTTTGCAGTATCCTTCCCCTG
>WNWU01000071.1:1771845-1785448 GCA_012654045.1 Ptyas mucosa
AGAAAGAAAGAAAGAAAGAAAGAAAGAAAGAAAGAAAGAAAGAAAGAAAGAAAGAAAGAAAAACATAACTTGCTACTGCAGTAGGAAATTAACTACTCTGAATGTATGACTAGAGATCTTATGAGCACAGCAAAAGAAAGAGGAAGAAAAATCAAATCAATGTTGCACCTCTCTCCCTCCCTCCCTCTCTCTCTCTCTCTCACACACACACACACACAGAAAATACCTTTGCCTCCTTCAAGGCTACTGCACAAGGCAGCCACCCCACATTCACAACAACTGCATAAACACGTTGGAGCACAACTGCATAGCAGTTGACCCAGCCTAGAGAAAAATCACCCATTCTAGGTGCCTTTCGCAAAGCTGACGACAGCAGTGATGGTGACGCAACAGGCCCAGCCAGGCAAAGGGGGCCGGGTGCTGCTTTCTGTAGGGGCCGCAGAGAGCCGTGTTCCAAGGAGTGGGGCTCGACCCCCCGTACCTGCCATGACGTGAGGCAAGAGGTGCACATGAGGTGCCCGCAGGGTTCAATCTTCACATCTTTGTCGTTTTCGGCACAGATTTTACAGAGCTGGAAAGTGGAGCCCATCTCACAGTAGAGTTCGTATTGTTCCTGAGGGTAAGAAGCCAGAAAGGGACAGATCTTAAAAACGCCTTCCTGGAAACAGCCTTTTAAAAGCACAGCTTCAACAAGGGCCGCAGAAAGGTGAAAGCTTGCAGAGCATTTTTTACCAATCCACCGATGGCCGCTTGTTTCAAAAGGTAGCAGTATCGTGAATGGAACAGGGTGTTGATTCGTAAACCATGGCTGCAAGGATTTCAAACCGCAGGCATTGAAAGAGACGGGAAATCTGATAAAAGGAAGTGCTCTCTAACCCATATCCCTCAGTATTCCCGCTCAGTACCCTTTTCTCCAAATGTGGACTCCACACATCCCCAGAGTGGATAAAAATCAATGATTTTTTATTAAAAAAAAAAAATTTAACTGAATTTTTAAAAATTTAAATCAAGATTTTTTTTTTATTTTTATCGAATTTAAAATGCTTTTGGAGTGAAAATCTATCTAAAGATAGTTTTCTGCTTAAGATACATTAATAATTTAGTTTATTCAGCATGAAATGGAGCTTAGTTATGTAGCATAAGGCTGTACATTCTGCAGTATTGGGACTGTCGGCGAGTCAACAGCGGGTCAGAGGAGTAGCAGAGATGACAGTTGCCTTTTAAAAATTATGATTTAAATCGAGTTGATTTAAATCAAGCCTTTTTACTAGTGATTTAAGTCATAATGTAAATCGACTTGGTTTAAATCAAATCCTCCCTGCGCATTCCTCTGAGCACTTTCCGTATTTCTTTTTTTAAACCGTAAGACTAGATGAGGCGTCTCCAAACTTGGCCAACTTTAAGACTTTGTGGACTTCCAACTCCCAGAATTCCTCAGCCAGCATATTCTGGGAATTGAAGCCCACAAGCCTTAAAAGTTGGCAAGCTGGGGAGACCCCTGGACTAGATGGAAGGAATGGAGAAAGGAATAAGTGATCCCCGTTCACCTGAGTGACTTTAATGTGATCCTGGGGTGTGGGCTCACACAAGCCGGTCAGATCAGGATTCTGGTTTCTTCCATCGGGATACAAGTAACTAGAGGAGAGATGCAAAGATTATAGATTTTGAAAAGAAAGATACAGCTGGAGAGAGCAGAGCCTCAGACAAATGGGAGAGATGACATTCTTGCAGAGGGCTGAATTAGGAGATAAAACTTAATTAGGAAGAGACCTTACAAGGCCCCAAACGTGGAACAAGAAATTTTGAGTTATTGATGAAAACCGAACAGGTCTCGCGGCTTCGAGCTAATCAGAGCCAAACCTGTTGCTCAACGCTTTAGCCAATCAGAGGTCTGGCATTTTGAGGGAGCTCGCACCGATTTGCTCTAGGTGGCCTGGGGAAGGACGTCGCCTGCATTGTGACACCACTACCATGCATATAAGGCCACACACCCATTGGCATCAGAGATCGCTGCTGGGCAAGTTCGTAACTGCCTCTTTTTGCACAATGAGGCGCTGACACGCCTGCCATCTTTTTGATCTTGCTGTGGTTTGTTACTGATGCCTATCTGTCAAACCTCACAGGGCTGGAAAGAGAAACTCAAATCTGTTGCATATCGAAGGACCGTGCAAAACCTTGAGTTCAGAGGCCTGATGAGGCAGGTTATATTAGGACAAGCACAAGAGCCGTGCTGGCTCTCAGAGAAAGAACCAAGGAGTTTCAGAGGCTCTTCAGCTTTGATAGAACAGACTGAATTCCTGTCTGTTTTTCAATTACAGGGTCTCCTTGACTTACAGCTGGTTGCTTAACAAGCATTTGATGTTATGATGGACTCAAAAAGGTTATTTATGGGCCGTCCTTAGGACTGCTGCACACTGCCGTGGTCGCTCAATTGCATTTTGCGATTTTCTGCCCTTTTTACTGGGGGAAAAATGATCACTGGTTACGTGGGATTATGATTTGCAAGTATGTGATTTGCTTAACGACTGACAGTTAACAACTGTTGTAAAAGTCAAGTCCAGCACATGGTGATTCGACTTATGATCACAATGGCCCACAATCAAAATTCTGGGCTCAACTGAGATCATAAATCAAGGATTGCCTGTAGAGGCACCTTGACTGGAAAAAGAACAAACCAGAGTTAGGACACGGCCCAAAAAGAAGTCACTTACAAGCCTTCCCTGAAGCCATCAATCAGTGCTTGAAAAAGAGGTTTGTTGTGGGGAATTGTCTGGAGGATGTTTCCATCTGCAGTGACGTAGCCAATTGCCCACTGACCAAGTCGCGTACAACTCAGACGGAAAATATAACTAAAACAACAACAACAACAAGAAGAAGATACATTGATAGCTGAACAAGACAAATTTGAACTTCCTACATATGAAGCCTTTTTTGAATAACATCTCAGCAGAAAACCTCCCCCCCCTCCCCCCCAAATCCTGGCAATCATAATTATCTGAATACTCTTTCAATGTGCATTAACAATCATGGCTAGGATGTCCCTAACTTCTCGGATACTCTAAAAGTTGGATTGGTTATCCTACAGGAGCATTCCTACTGAGGAATGTCCATCTAAATTTGATTGGACAAATAAATTAATCACCAATATGCCTAACCCTGGCAAATGTCAATTTTTGGCGTTTCAAATTTAGGACGTCCCTGGTATCACTTATTTTTGATATATAAAATGCTTAACCAGAACATGAATGGAGGTTAGAAAGGCTGCCTTGAAGCACTCACCTTCCAGGTTTGTGTATGAACTTCTGAAGCCGGGCTTTGACCTCATCATAGGTCAGGAATGCCATGTAGCCAGGATGAGTCACCGCAAGGCTATTCCAGTTTCGGAGCAAAGACGACCAGGGCTGGGTTGGGGGAGGGGGAAGGGGGTGGAGGGTGAAAAGATAGGGAGTTATTTCAACAAGGAAACGGCCCTTCCATTCCACTTCCCATACAGTCACATCCCTTCCATGAATGGACTTCAGCAATGCTCAACTTTAACTGTTACATTTAAAAGAGCAGCAGTGAATGTAATGGCATTCCAATGGGGCGTGGCAATTTTTCTCTCTTCAAAGCTATCTCCCTCATGCCAAGTTATCAATCCTTCCTGATCCCAGAAATCCTAACGTTCAGCATAAGCCAGAGGGATTTGGGAGGCAAGGAAGCCAGTAGACGGAGAGAAGGAACGCCTGAAGGTTGAGGCTGTGTAAATCAGGGAGAGGAAGATCGGCCATTTCGATAGGAAGAGGAGGAGGAGAAATCTGTTTCAGTGGCGAACCAGCGTCTGCATTTGGGGAAATCATAGCTTAACGAGAATAAAGAAAAAAGCTTACCTGAAACAGACGGGTAAAAATATCAAATTCAAACACTGAAATGTAATCGTTGCATGTCAGGTCAATGGTTGATTTCAATGCCATGGCTTCCAGGCCGGAACTGATGGGGTGGACTTCATGTAGGGCTTGGCGGAAGGTTTTCCATGGGACAATGGTCCTAACAGTGGGATAATATATACATATACATATATATACATATATATATATTGGGATGGTTTCTTTTGCATCATAGGGACTTAAAACGTCTGCTAAATCAAACAAAAGACTTAGTTCACCCTGGGTTGTTCTTTCCCAGAAGAGCCAATCAGTTTCATATAGGACAGCGTTTCCCAACCTCAGCCATTTTAAGATGTGTGGGTTTCAACTCCCAGGGGTCTCAATCCCAGTGGGTTCTCAACCCACAAGGTTGAGAAATACTGATCTGGAACATTGATTCTATCGCTCGGCTGGCTGGGATCTTCTGGGAGTTGAAGTCCATACATCTTAAAATGGTTATGCTCTAGGACAGTGATGGCTAACCGTTTTGCCGTCACGTGCCAAAAATGGGGGGGGGGGGGAACATGGGGGGTGTCACTCACGTGTGTGCCCACACCCATAATTCAACGCGCCCCACCCCACCCCATGCTCTTCACGCTTTTGGCACGTGATGGCACAGTGGGCCAGGTAGGCCCGTTTTTCGCCCTTCCTAGGCTCGATTTATTTATTTAATTTAATTTAAATTTAATTTATATGCCGCCCTTCTCCGGAGACTCAGGGTGGCTTACAATGCGTTAAGCAATAGCCCTCATACTTTTGTATTTATTTATACAAAGTCAGCTCATTGCCCCCACAATCCGGGTCCTCATTTCACCTACCTTAGAAAGGATGGAAGGCTGAGTCAACCTTGAGCCTGGTGGGATTTGAACTTGCAGTAATTGCAGGGAGCAGATGTAAGTGGATGTTAATAACTGCCTTAGTCTACAGAGCCACCAGAGCCCCAGGTTGAAAAACAGAGGCTTTCTTGGAGCCTGGGGAAGGCAAAAACAGCCTTCCCTACACCCTGGAGGCCAGAAATGGCCCGTTTCCCAAGTTCCGGTGGGACCGGAAGGCTCGTTTTTCACCCTCCCCAGGCTCGAGGCTTTCTAGGAACCTGAGGAGGGTGAAAACGCCCCCCCCCCCGAGGCCCTCGGGAGGCAGGAAACAGCCTGTTTCCCAACTTCCGGTGGGACTGGAAGGCCCCAAAATCAGCTGGCCGGGGCGCGCATGCGCACTGGAGCTGAGCTAAGGCAACACTCACGTGCCCACAGATATGGTTCCGCATGCCACCTGTGGCATGCGTGCCATAGGTTCGCCATCACGGCTCTAGGAAGTCACTGAACAACTGTCTCACTCATGCTTCCTAGCCATAAATATTCAAAGCACACATCATTTCTGATACTGGACATTATAGTGTCTCCCATAAATTGCTCTTAAAACCATCCATGTTAATGGGCCTTTTGTCCATGCATCTAGGTTCACAACCACAAGAATGGAAGTACACAAATCCAGTCCAAAACTGAACTGCTTTGAGAGAAACAATGTACAATTACTGAAATCAGTTATAATTTGTCCAATAACTGGTTAAAGCAGCTACTGACGTTAACAGCAGCATAAAAGGAATGTCACATAACTGCCTCTCAACAAGATCTCTGACATCTAAGTAACTGTACTGAGATACTAAATGAAGGAAGTAACGAAGGAAGACCAACTGCTTACAGGCAAGGTTATGAGAGTGCACATATTTCATAAGTCTTCATTTGCAGATATGCCGTGCGTGTTTCGTATGGGAAAAAACTTGAATCTGGAATGCGATCAAAATTAATCTCCAGAGATAAACATCTTAAATTATGGCAGCCTAGCCTCTCGAAGCCAAGTGAAACATCAATTCCTCAACAAATCCACCATGAACAATTTTTCTCCCCAAAGTCAACCCTTCTGTCAAGGAAAGGACAAGGTTGAACATTGTCATGAAGCTGTGTGTGAAGGGGGGAGGGGTATTTTAATCCTATAAGAGTGGAGGCTACGGTCAGATATTTTAAAGAAATACTTAAATGGCTTCACCCGGTCTTGACAGTCTAGTATGTGGGTGTCAAACTCAATTTCATTGAGGGCCACATCAGGGCTGTGGTTGACCTCGGGAGAGCTGAAGGGGGGGCGGGGGGCATGGCCAACTGGGTAGGTGTGGCCAACTGGGTGGGCGTGGCCAGCGACGCCACTCCCCAGACTGCTGGCATGTTTCCTCTTTGCATTGAGTAGTCCGGGCCGAAGCGACGCGGGTCGGACCCTTACATTTTCCAGGGCGGCCCTGCGGGCTGGATCCAACCAAATTGGCCCATGGGCCTTGTGTTTGATACCCCTGTTCTAATAGCTTTGGGGTTCCATCTCACATATGTTGGATGTGGCAAAACCACGAGTGACAAACCACTCCAGTTGTGAGTTGCCTGAAGAACTGCCGGAAGCCTAGAAGCTTATTTTGGAAATTGTACTTACTTCTCTTCAAAGGCTTTTCTCCAAAACTCGGCTGCATCTGCCTTCGTGATTCGGAAAGTGTCTCCTTGGAAGAGTCCATTTGGAAAGATGCCTTTCAGTTCTGCCAGCATGTGGCTGAAGATCAGGGACAATTTGGTCAGGTTGCGCCTGCAAGGGCAGAAAAACACATCTTTGTAACTGTGAGGCCCACCCCCCGCCCCAGGATAGTGAGACGAGTGACATATAAATTAAACAAACAAATAAACCTGCTATGTAATGGGAAAGCGGCCACCAAAAAATGAAAGAAGAAACTGGAAACGTTGATTTTTCAGGTCACGTTCTGTGTTGGTTTTTCTAGCAATGGATTCTAATGCCCAGCAGTTTGGAAATTTAGCTTTACAGGACTTTACAAGCCCTCTTTGCCGTTTCAGGTGTTTTATTTGCCTACTCAGAAGGTGCAATGCAAAGATGGCTAAAATGCTTTTGAAGTAAGGCAGAAAAATGAGGACCCAGCTAGAAATTACAAGTCCTTCAATCAGTGTTATATAATAACCATCTGTCCAGACAGCATTTCATTCAGAAGAATTCCAATTGTAATTTAAGTACACTTTATTAAGCAAATGAAGGTTTGGATAACTGAGTGCGCAAGAGCCGTCACCTTCTGAGTACATACTCCCAGGTTACTCAACACAGGTGTACAAGAAAAGGGTAAATTTAGGGTGCAGAGGGGACTGCTTCTGTTAGAAAATTATCAGCCCCCACGGTCAGCAAGAGGGAGGCTCCTCTGTAACTGGCCTAATCAACAATGCCAGATGACAACCAAATTCAAAGGATAAGATTCTTCCTTCACTCTTACTGCCCTTCGGTTTTAAGAAGTGAGAACAGCTACTCAGGGTGCTTTTAATCGATGAGGACGCCTCACATCCTGGACATAAATTGTTTCAACTCCTACCCTCAAAACGACGCTATCTACCACTGCACACCAGAACAACTAGACACAAGGACAGTTTTTCCCCCAAACGCCATCACTCTGCTAAACAAATAATTCCCTCAACACTGTCAAGCTATTTACTAAGTCTGCACTACTATTAATCTTCTCATCGTTCCTACTACTCATCTTCTCCCACTTATGACTGTATGACTGTTACCTTGTTGCTGGTATCTTTATGATTTATATTGTTTCCTAGTATGATTTGATTGCTTAATTGTACCCTACGACTATCACTAAGTGTTGTATCTTGATTCTTGACGAATGTATCTTGTCTTTTTATGTACACTTGAGAGCAGATGCACCAAAGACAAATTCCTTGTGTTCAATCACACTTGGCCAATAAAGAATTCTATTCATTCTGAATTCTCTTCTCTTCTCTTCTCTTCTCACACATGTGGAAAGTACGGGTAGGACCCTCAAACCTATAGATTCCTAAAGCTCCCCCTTTCTTTGCCCAAGGGTGATATCTTCTGCTGGTGTCCACACAGTATTTGCTGACCTTAAAGCAATATTATCTCTGGGCTAATTCATGAGAATCTGACTGATGATGGCTTCTTTTGTTCCAGGAAAAAAGGAAGGAACAAGCATCAATTATGTTTGGAACTTCATGACCAAGTTGGGCTTAAAACATAAATAAAATGTTCAAGAGTCAAATGGAAAAAGCCCCTGGAAGAAACACCAGACGGCATAAATTAAACACGATCTGCCTTTTACTTACAGAATTTATAGAAAGCACCAAAGATATGTGAGGCACCTTCTAGATCAGTAATGGCTAACCTTTTTGCCATCACGTGCCAAAAGTGGGAGAGTGCGAGGGGGGGGGGTTGTCACCCGTGCACATGCCCACACCCATAATTCTATGCGCCCCACCTGCTCGTGCATGCATGTGCGACACCCACCCCCCGCTTTTGACACGTGATGGCCCGGTGGGTCTGGTAGGCCCATCTTTCGCCCTCCCCGGGCTCCAGAGCCTTTCTAGGAGCCTGGGGAGAGTGAAAACGGCCTCCCCCCCATTGGAGGCTCTCCGGAGGCTGGAAATAGCCCATTTGCCAACTACCAGTAGGACCGGAAGGCCCATTTTTCGCTCTCCCCAGGCTCCAGAGCCCTTCTAGGAACTGGGGAGGGAGAAAACGGCCTTCCCTACCCCTCCAGAGGCTGGAAACGGCCTGTTTCCCAACTTCTGGTGGGCCCAGAAGGCCCGAAAATCAGTTGGCCGGCACACGCACGCGTGCCAGAGCTGAGCTCGCGTGCCCATCGATATGGCTCCGTGTGCCACCTGTGGGCACACGTGCCATAGGTTCGCCATCACGGTTCTAGATCTTAAACCCAGAAGGAGCAGACATCTACACAAAAGCAGCAGCAGAAGAGAGCACTTTTATCTGTTGAGCAGACTGTAGCTGTGATGGAATTCCTCCTGTTTTAATTTTCAGGCAGTTATCTGTGTGTGTGTTTATTCCGGATTATTTTTTTCCTTATCAACCACTGTTTTGGCACCATTCTCACTTTCTAATTAATATTACTTTCTCAAGGGGGACCTCCCAGAGAACCAAAGAACGTCTGTGAGATTCACACGAGGGGGAGCTCGGAAAGAAGCGAGGGAAGCGAACGCTTCTAGGTAGCCAATCACTCTGGACAGTCTAAAAATACGAAGCGAAAGGCGGCTGGTGAGATACGAGTCTTGGCTCCGGGCCAGAGTGGTGAGTCTCCCATCCAAGGAGGTGGAGTTGAGACTTCGTGCATCAACTCCTGAAGACACCCTAGCTTAACCAGACGCCAGAATTAAAAAAGAAAAATTAACACCCTATTAAATATGCCACATCAAAGCAATTCTGTTTTTTTCACTTCTCTCCCCGCTTGGCTCTCCTCTTCAGTTCTTCATTACTTTCTGGCTCTAGATACCCTGCAAAAAAGTCAGGAGGTCAGCCAAGCTCTCGGCCCCACTGCAGCCTTTAGCAGGGCCTCATTTTCCTGAGTTCAGTTTTCTGCTGCTTTTGCCTCTGACCTGCAGCAGGCTGTTCTTTTCCGGCTTCCTGTTTGCTGGATAAAAAACATTCTACCATGATAACGGCTTGCCTTGCAGAAAGCCCCTGGGATGTCAACCCATTCCGTCCTTCTTTGCACCCTTTGTAAATCTTTAAAACCATCCTTTGATGCATCTAACTAGCTCCTCCACAACTTCCCAGGAGTTCTTCTGAAGTTTTTAGTCCATTTAACTGAGCTTTTTACATTCAGCAGAAAAAAAAAAACATGCCAAGTTGGTGCCTCTGCAGAGAAAACATGTCTGCCTTGCATCACCTTTCCTGAAATGATACATCAGGACAATCATTACAAATCCAGATTAAGCAAGATTCTCAGATTATTTGGGGGAGGGGAGGGGGGAGAGCCAGATATCCTAAACTCTGGAATACAAGGCAGCTTCAAGTAGAAAAGCACTAGGAAATCTCTCCGCAGTTACTACCATATACTGCTAATTCCAAGGGATGCGGTGGCTCAGTAGCTAAGATGCTGAGCTTGTCGATTGAAAGGCCGGATAACAGGGTGAGCTCCCGTGACTTGTCCCAGCTTCTGTCAACCTAGCAGTTCGAGAGCACGTAAAAAAATGCAAGTAGAAAAATAGGGACCACCTTTGGTGGGAAGGTAACAGCGTTCTGTGGGCCTTTGGTGTTGAGTCATGCCGGCCACATGACCACGGAGACGTCTTCGGACAGCGGTGGCTCTTCGGCTTTGAAACGGAGATGAGCACTGCCCCCTAGAGTCGGGAACGACTAGCACATATGTGCGAGGGGAACCTTTCCCTTTCCCTTACTGCTAATTCCACTCATGAGAAGCAGAAACTAAATTAAGGAAGAGAAAACATGCATAACAATCTACACTGATACAGTCTGTAAACACTTCATAGAATTTCTCTCTTCTGGGCATAATGTTTTTTTAAAAAAATATGTAGCAACTACAGTACATGGCAGACTAAAGGTACATTTTAGGGCACCAAGTAAGGTTCATGATCGTCTACAATATTCCACAGGAGAGCCTAAGGAATTTGCCAGATGTTATTATATACAGGTAAGACCTTGACTTGCAAGAGTTCATTTAGTAACCGTTCAAAGATACAACGGCACTTTAAAAACTGACTCATGACCGTTTTTAACACTTATGACCAGAGGTCTTCAAACTTGGCAGCTTTAAGACTTGTGGACTTCAACTCCCAGAATTCTCCCAGAATTGAAGTCCACAAGTCTTAAAGCTGCCAAGTTTGGGGACCCTTGCTTATGACTATTGCAGCACCCCCAATCTTGGGCCTAATTGTGGCCGTAGCTCCAGGGCTACCTGTATTTCCCTAAGAGAAGAGCCAATATCGTCGGCAAATTTAAAAGCAGCTCTAGCAGAACCCAAATTAAATTCAAATTAAACACGCCATTACTATTTCCACCTTAGCCCTAAAAAATCTACGCACGCGCATTGTCTTACGATTAGAATAAAATTCCTCGCAGAAATCAGACTGCTAGTGTAAGTAAACAAATGGTGTTTTGACAAAATGATTGCATGTTACAAAAGACAGGCTACAAGTTGGAAGACTGCGGATTGGGTAAACAAAACAAAGCAAAACAAAGCAAAACAAAACAAAACAAAACAAGGAATGTTTTTTGAGGTCTTAATAAATACAAATGTTATGAATGGGCTTAAAAGCACGAGACAGAGAGAGAGAGAGCTCTGAAAAAATATAAATATCCTGCCTAAAAATAACAACGATGCTTCCTTGTTTACGTTTGGTGAGGAAGACTGAAGATGTACCTGGGGACAGCTTTTGTAAGCAAATCTGGTCCCCGCAAATCGCTGTTTATTCAAAATGTCCAAACTCAAAAGACGGATGAGAGGAAACAAGTCTGCTGCCCCCACAGAAAGGTAAATTATTGTTGTTTCTACTGATCTGCACTGTTATTAGCTTTAAACACACACCAGTTTCCCACCCCCCCCAACACCCTTTTTTTCCTCCAAGGAAGCCAGATGTGCTGGCTCAGGGGCGGAAGGGTTCAATTCACAGACTTATAAAGATGCGAGATGTTTAGAAGGGAAAGCTCAGTCTCTCCAATCAGGGGGCAAGGCTACAGGTTTGACCTCATACAGAGAAAGTAAACAGGGCACCACCCACGTAACAGGGCAACGGCCACCACAATGGAAGGCATTTGGCTGGATTCTTCCATCTCAAGCTATGGATCGCTACATCTGGAAAGGACTCGATAATCCTGCATGCAACGCCAGCTTGTGATGTTATCTCAGTTATCCTGTGCTTGCTCGATGCAACTGCCACTTGAATCCGATAAATGAATCTCAAGTGTCTGCCTTTGACGGGCAGTTAGCTAGGCGGGAGAATTAGGTTATGTGGGCATTGGATCTCTTGAGAAAAAGTATTGGGAGAATTCATTTAGTGAGCTTTTCTTGAGAAATTAGAAGGCCGTCTAATCCAGGAGCCCCCAAACTGTGGACCAGTTTGAGAAGTGGAATGAAGTAGCCGTTAAGTATGATGAGTGGATGGAAAGTAACTAGTCGGAGCTTGTAATTTTACCATAAACATTTACTGAAGGTTTAACTTTGGAACTTTGCCCCACCGTAAGCCGTTAAGGTCTACTTTCACAATGAAGCGTCAAATATGCATTTTTTAAAAACTCAGGCCCCACCAGAATGATGCCACCTGGGAGTTGTGTGCTTTTCATCTCTGATCCAACTAACAGGTCCCACCAAGGTGGTTAAATTGGTGCCTGGCCCTTCCAATAACAGCATATTGCATGGAAGCTCCAACTACTGTGAATTCACCTCTCAGGAATGCTGAGCCGTCCTATTTAAAAATCCTATGTTGACATGTATACACTTCCTGCAGCTTCAGAGTCTGCTTCCCATCGTCATCAACTTTGTAAAAAAAAAAAAAATCACAACTACTCTCAACTCAGCTTTTCAACACACAGTTTGAAGTTCTACTTTGCTCCAAACAGCAGCATAGAAGATGTTGCTTTTCTAGAGAAGTACAGGAAACTAAACGGAGGGTATAAATTTCATACAGATACAGGTAACTCTATTATTCTATGTTCTGCGTCACCATCAAGTGCCTACGTAAAGAACTATCCAACATTACTCTGATTTCGTGAACTAATTCCCCAATAAAATTCAGAGCACACGAATCAGCATAAAAATAAACACTTAACCATGGAACGTCCCTTAACATTAAAAACCAACACTAAATTTGTTTCTACCGTAATCCCACATTCTACCTCGGTATCTAAGACAGCACTTCTATATCCTAACCTCCAAATTTGATGTCCTCCAGACCAGAGGTTTCCAACCTTGGCAACTTTAAGTCTGGTGGACTTCAACTTCCAGAATTCCCCCTGGTCCAAACCATACCACCAGTAGCCATGGTTAGCTTGAGCTCACAGCAACTGAAGTTCCATTCATCGGGAAGTTTGGGAAAGGCGGATGGATCATCCGTAAAGGCTCACCCACCTTTTCATTTGTGATCATGTTTAGACCCGTTGCGAGCCATTTTAAAAGAAAAGCCGGGACGGCAGAATGGGCAACGGGACGTGTTTTGCCCATTTCTCGCTGGAGTGCCACAGACCCACACTGAAGTAACATTTTCTTCATTCTTAAGGTGGCAAACAGTTCACGTTCCTTTCTGACCATCTGGCAAGCAAAATGATTCCCCCCCCCCCCCAATGGGCAGCTTCGGAACTTTCCCTAAGAAGCGCTAATTGAAATGCAGAAGTAGGTTGTACCAGCTGGCTACGTTCTGGAGGGCATGGTTAATTTGAAGGAAGGGGCAGGCAGTGTTTTCGGGTAGGCTGCCTCAACAATGCCTTATTGTGTTTTCCTGATCCAACGCCGCACATTAAGAAGCAAAATGATTAGTAGCGGACTTGCTTCTGAATGGTGGTGGGGGGGATGTCTAATGCTTCGAGTACATTAAACATGATAGCCGTGCATATTTCAAAAAGAAAAAAAGCCTGAATAAGACCAGCTTCCTTCCTACATGGAGCTGCCCATATTTTATAGATATAAACACACTAGGTATATCTGCAGCTTTTTCCTGTATGGATTTGTTCCTCTAGGCCCTACAGCTAAAGACAAGCATGAAATCTTGCAGACTGTGCCTGTTCACCGCCCTGAGTCCTTTGGGAGTAGGGCGGTATATAACTCTAAATAAAAGAAAGAAAGAAAGAAAGGAAGGAAGGAAGGAAGGAAGGAAGGAAGGAAGGAAGGAAGGAAG
>WNWU01000071.1:1785458-1814916 GCA_012654045.1 Ptyas mucosa
GGAAGGAAGGAAGGAAGGAAGGAAGGAAGGAAGGAAGGAAGGAAGGAGAGAGCCAAACTCCCCGGTCTCACCACAAGACGAGACAAGGAGCTCAATACATTGGCTACTATTGGCTTTAAATGCTCATCACCTCCTACTACGCCAAGTGATGTTTTCATTTTAAAACGAAGGGGGCGGGGCGAGAAATAAAATTTACAAATCCCAATAAACCATTTATTTAGAGCTGGACATTCTTTTAATGTACCGTCCTCCACGTTACAATGAAATCCTATCATCGACAACTAAAACCTTGACCTCTGAGCAAGGATTGAGGCATTAATTTTTACAGCCCATGTTCAAAACCAAGCAGGACCCTCTAGGAGATTAGGATTCAGGCAAATCCCTTGCAGAACTCTCCGAGGATAAGACTGGCTGTTAAAAAACAAGCCCTGATCCGTGTTTACCATTCGCAATGTACCAACAAGATATTTTCTCCAGTCTCTTGCGCCTCATCCTTGGCTCAAGTAAGCAACAGGGAAGGCTGGGGGTCTTTAGGAAGAAACCCTACTCCAGTTGCAAATGTACACAACAAATGACTCACAGCAATGATCAAAGTGCCTCCTCTCCCTTAACCATAACTACTTACTCTGTACTGTTCGCTGACGCCGTTTGAGGTAACTAAGTCTTTATTGAATTCCTGGCATCCTAGTCAGAGATGGCAATTGACTTACATACCACAAAAAAAAAAAAAGACTTAACTATGGCTTTTTAAAAAAAAAAAATAAATAAATACATGAAAATGTCGTTTGACAGCTTCCAAGCTCTTAAAGACACCAAAATTCTCCACATAAAACTAGCCCACCTTCCCTGGACATCAGCTTCTGCACGTCACGTAGCAGAAAGTGCTTCTGGCTTAAAGTGAAACTAAGCTCAAAGAACAGTGGAGAGAACCCAGCTCTATTTATGGCTCTAACCACAAGGCTCGATGCTTTCTTAATTCTAAAGGTAGGCCGTGCAGAAGTGGAAAATATTGCTTGCGCTGTGGTAACCGTGAAGCACCGGGGTTATTTATTTACAGCATTGTCCCAAACGGCGTTGAAAAGATGCTCGGTTTATAAAGTACTATTTGACATTGTCTCAGCACTCTGTTGGGAACTGGCATGGTGGGGGGCAGCTGGGATGATGCTACATCAACATTAAGAGATGGGTTTTTATGAACACGGCTCGGCCTGCCACCTCTTCCCATGTGTCTTCCAGCATCAATCCATGCTCAGAGGCAGCGCCTCCATCTCAAAAATCCCATTGTCATCTGGAAGCTTAATCCTTAATTTAAAAATGTAATCACCACAAGATGAAAACGGCCACCTGCCAACTCTTCAAAGCAGGCTGGAAATTGCCTGTTCCTCCTGCAAAGTAAAAAAAACAAAACAAAACCTGCATTTCTTTGATAGAGCTCTCTCTGAGGAGCCTACAGAGAAAAGGTGGCTGGTAAAAGATTAGAATAAATAGATGGAAAAGCTTCTGGATATTGAATGCATCTCCAAGTTGCCTAGAGAAAATAATAGGGCACATTTTAGCCTAAAGTTAAAAGATACACTCTCTTCTGACCTGACTTCCATTGTCTGTACCCAAAGGTGCTTTTTTAAAAGGGACAACCATGACCTGGATGACCGAGAATCTCCATAGACATTCATTGTCTGTACTTGCTTAACGTGATGTAATTGTATTGGTGGATACTTTATTTGGACAGTCCTATTTTCACTAGGCACTACATGAGCACCTCAGCATTTCAATAAAGGAGAATATTTGTAGCTCAGGGTTGAATTGAGGGGTCCCTGGTGTACTCCGAGCTTGGTGGTTTTCTTGCAGACGTGTCATTACCCAAACTAGGTAGCATCATTGGCACTGATATTACCTAACTTGGATAATGACATGTCTGCAAGAAAACAACCAAGCTCAGAGAGACCTCCATATCAGCATTTCTTTACTAATTTTGCAGAACATTAGCTAGTTTACCAACCGAACTCATTTTTGCACATAATCTACCTTGCAAATCCCGGCCCCTTCAAGATGTAAGTGGTTTTAAACTAAAGCACGGACATGGAGATTTCAGTGAAAATGGGACGAGCAGAGCAGCACTTCCAACTCAAACTGTTGAGCTGCCAGAGAAACATAAAATTCAGGGGAAACCCAAAAGTTTACATGAAGCAAAAGCATACCGAGACAAGGAATTTGGAAAGAAGCAAGGGGACTTCCCCAGATCCAGGCGTGCCCTAGAATACTACGGATAAATTCCAGCACAAGCCAGCATTACCTAGGCTGGGAATTCTCTTCATACATTCTTTCTTTTCCTTCCTTAAAGAGGCTGATGGTTTGTTTTGTCTTCTTCATCAGGTTTTCCATAAACACCCGGAAGTATTCGTTCTCTCCCAGAGTCTCCATCTTTCCCTCGTAGCAGGACAGGATGGTTCGCAGATGCTGGTAGGTGTCGGGAAGGAGGTCTAGAATGTAGGGAGGACTGTTCTTTAGTGCCAGCTTGGGGTTCTGACATAAACGCACAACCTAAGAAGTGTAAAGAGCAAACATAATCAAATGTAAAAATGCCTTCCGGAGGGTCAGCGCCATTTTTGAAATTTAAGAATGCATTCTCACAATAACAGCATGCTTTAATGAAGTCTCAAAAGCGTGACGAGTGAGAGGTTGAACCTACAAGCTACGAACTCCGATTCACAAATTTTAAACCTGCAAAAAGTTCTGTTCAGGCCACACCGCATACTAATCTCAAAACTCAAGGCGAGACGTCTGTGGTGTAGCCAACTTCTGCCACAGAAACTTCTCCCACAAAGACATTAATTAAGATACTATTTAAAAGTTGTCGAAGTTACTCCTATTCCATCATCAGCTTTTTCGAGACTGTGTGCACAAAGCACCAAAATAGTGACACAAGAAAAAGGTTCCACTTAAGAGAGAAATGTACTAGCTTCCTGACTTCCTCTGTCCGCTCAAGAGTGGTATCTTAGCAAAGTTAGATTTCTAACCCAATTATCAGTGGAGCACTTTGGTGGGTGAGAGTCACCATGTTTTTACTCAGCTCTCTGTAAGGGTTCATGACCTAGAATCATCGGAGGAGGAGGAAGAATGGGGTACTGATACCTTTGCCAAAGGATCTGCTAACCTACACTTGGCATTATTGTAACTCTACAAACTCAACAGGTTATAGCAACACTTGGAACAGGAGAGGGAGGAAGACCAAGGAACTGCAGATGAGCAGAGGGTGTGTGACCACTGGAATATTTTGCAAAGCTCCTCTTAGGGTGAACGGTTCTTCGATATGTGACACTGAAACTTTTTAATGCTCAATAAGCTAAAAAAAAAAAAAGACCTGATGAAACAACAGCCTTTGATTTTACTGCAAGAGACCATGTTTTGCTATTTGACACAATGTGCTAAATCTGGGATGGGGAAGAAGGAGCTGTTGTATGTAGACCACTGCTAAATTGCAATTATTAGAAGGCTAACGAGAATAATCTTAAAGCACAGACAGGATTTGGCACCTAAACTATCAAAAAGGAAATGGGCTGTGGAAACAGCTAATCAGTTATTTTTATCAGCTGTAGCTTTAGCTGACCAGTAAACTCACTATGTTCCGTTTAATACAAGCAAGGGTATTGTGCATCCAAAATATCATATTATTCAGTTCTAATTCTACAAATCCTTCCTTAGGAGCTAGGTAGAGCAATGTTTCTGAACCTGGATAGCTTTTAGATATGTAGACTTCAACTCCCAGAATTCCGCAGCCGCTTCCCCTAACTAAAAGAATAATCTGCCTGGAAGATTCTCAAATAATAAATCAACATTCAAGAAAAGTAAACTCCCTTGGGACGGCTACATTTTGAGAAACCATCAATTACTATGCGTATTTAACAGCTGCATTTTTCATATAAATGGATTTTAACAAGACTCCCAAGTATGGGCTTGGCCAGCTTTTGTAATGACCAATTTTCTAGCTATCACTTTTCAATAAGATTTATTGTTCACCTCATTCCTCAGATGTAGTCTGCATTTTTCTTTTAAAAATATGCACATTGTGACTAAAATTCAAATAACTCCAAGCCACTGCACAATTCCCTGCAATCCAATGTGACTCTGGATTTGTTAAAGCCTCCAGAATAATAACTTGTATATGGTTTAAAGATCTAGAGTTCAAAATGTAAAGAACAAAGTGCTCCAAGATACCATTATATAAATTTCTTAAATACGCTAATAAAGAAAGAGCACAATGCGATCAAAACAACTATGGATTATACTTCAGCTCGAGTTTGATCATGTTTTCATTAAAAAGCCTTTAAAACCATGAAAACATGTGCTAAAGTATAGAACAAAAATGCATTTTATTTTTGTAAAGCCATTTTATATTCTGAATAGCTCAAAGTGAAGATGATTCACTGACAACAGCATTATCTAGGAAATCAAAAGCACCGAAAAATCATGCTCCTGCGTCAGAAATAATGGGAAATGGAAATATGCCACAGACGCCATAAATTTAATTACTATATACATCATACATGAATTCTCATGACTTCTAGGAAACAAATACCAAAAATAACCCATCTCCTGTGAAAAGTTAACAAGTCAGAAAAGGGCATATTATCTTTCATTAGTATTAGCTATCATTTAGTTCAATTAGTTACTTTCAAAGGGTAGAACATAAAATCCAATTTTCTCTTAAAGCAATTTAAGAACAGCTATTCAGTATCAGTAGTTATAACTTTAATAGTTATATTAAAGTTCATTTTTGTCACAGAACCTTAGCAATCCTAAACTCATGATTTCTAACCCAAAACAGTATAATTCAATGGAAGCAGAGTATATATAGAGATGCAGCAGTAAGATTTTAAAGAATATCAAATTTATTTCAAATATTAGAACAGCTATATAGTAAGATGTTTTATTGCTGATATATCACTCCAGTCTCAATTGCTAAAATAAATAATTCATTTCTCAAATTTAATTTCAATTGAAAACCGCTGTGGAACAACGTTCATATATGGAGTTGTGCCACATCCAAAATTTGGGTATTAAGGGTTTATATTCTATCTCTATGAATGATTTATAGTGCTGTACTGATTTAATGCATTATTCACTATCCATGTTTTCTCTTAATTATTTGCACTGGGTTAACTAGCATCTTTAGTTTAAGATTTAATACAGATGCTTGAACTTTGATTAGAAAATGGATTTAAATATTTTATCAATCATATTTATATGGCAAAATAAGTGACTTTAGGTGGCTAAATCATTAGCAAATACCAGCGTTTCTTGACCTTGGTGATTTTAAGATCTGTGGATTTCAACTCCCAGAGTTGTGCTGGCTGGGGAATTCTGGGAGTTGAAGTCCACAGATCTTAAAGTCACCAAGGTTGAGAAACGCTGGCGCATACTATATTTATGCTCCTTCCTTGGCTTTAACAGATAGCTCCTAAGGACAAGTAACTTCAACAACAAGAGGCTCTTCGCCAAGTATTAACGTCATAGCAATAATTATAGTCAAGTATTATCTGATCACATCAAGGTTTCTATCATGATCATTGAGATAAAATTGAGAGAGAGTCTTAGTCAATCAAAATAAAGCTACAGGAAGTGATGATGGTTTGGTTGGGCTGTACTCACACTGTGTAGGGACTTAGTACAGGACATGATAATATCATTATATGGAACACAAGTTTATTAATGACATCATGGCACCCAGGGCATCATTTGACTCAAGGCTGCCCAAAAAGATGCCGATAGCTGGCAGCCATACATTTTAAAATGGAAATATTTTGCACTGACAATTGTGTGATTCTGTGAAAAGTGTGCCATCTGTTTGTAAACAGATTGCTATCTTATCTTCAGGGAGGCAAGGAGTAAAGCATAAACATTTAAGTTGTTACTCAATATTCTAAAGAAAGGAAAAAGAGGAAACAACAGAAACATTATTTCAAATCACATGAACTAGTGAGCTTCCTTCAATACACTGATTGACCTACCATGCTTCACCTCTCTGCAGCATTCTTGCTCCAGTTCATGCATATGAAATAGGTTATTAGCTACTGTACTAGCTAATTATTTGCTAATTAGGTCCCCGATTGTTTTATTTTTTTCAATGCACTCCATAGGATTCAAAAAAGCACATTTTAACTGGCATGCCATTTTGCTCTTGGCCCCTCAACTTCCACTCATTTTTTTAGCAACCAAACTATCCAGCATAATGTTGTAAAGATACTTAAAAACATTGGCCTAAAAGCTTGCCAAAATTCAGAAATCATTCTTTAGCTTATAACGTGATGGTTACATCTTCTATCCTTGGAAAACTTTCTAATTTTGCTAGACCCAATTCCTCAAATACAGTATTTAGGTGGCCTCTTATTTTTTAACATTCTCATTTCAACTGTTCAACTGTATATTAGTATATCATCTACACAGCTTTAATACTGAAACAACACATTAGGTTTATGAATGAACCAAAAATCTATTACAGTCCAAGACCTGATGATGCATCAGACCAGAGGTCTTCAAACATAGCTGGCTAGAGAATTCTGGGAGTTGAAGTCCACAAGTCTTAAAGCTGCTAAGTTTGAGGAAGGCATTAGACCAGTGGTTCTCAACCTGTGGGTCGGGACCCCTTTGGGGGTCGAATGACCCTTTCACAGGGGTCGCCTAAGACCATCCAAAAACACATATTTTCAATGGTCTTAGGAATAATTTTATGATTGGGGGTCACCACAACATGAGGAACTGTATTAAAGGGTTGTGGCATTAGGAAGGTTGAGACCCACTGCATTAGACTATTATAAGCCTAATAGTTGCACATATCAGGACCAAACTATTAACATAAAATAGAAAAAAAGTCCCATCCATGTTATTTGGCTAAAACATATAAGGCAGCTGACTACAGGCAGAAGAACTGATTTTTCCTCCCATGCCAAGCATACCTTAGCTCAAATGTTTAAAACGTATATAACAACATAAAGAAACAGATGTGCAAACAAGCACACCCATAAACATTGAAGCATGCATTTTTCCTCAATAATATGTGCCACCCTAAGATAGTCCCTGCCTTCTAAAACCCACAGTTGAAACATTCATCCCAATGATCTGCAAATTCAGTACAAGTGAAAAAGTCTTGGCATCAAATCAGCCTATTCGACTAGGGTGGCTTATAAAATTGAAATAAAGAAATAAATTTCCAGGCCACTTCATTAGTCCAAGGCCTTTAATGTGGATTCTTATCAAACCTTTCATGGCATCTAAAGTTTGATCTGAAGCCAAATTTCCAGTTCCCCAATATCTCAACTTCCCAGAACCAGACCTACAACTATTTCCTTCTTTCCAGATAAGACAGCCTTCTCTCCTCGGGATATTCACATTCAGCCAAAGAATAAAGCAGAATGTAACTGCTTTTTTTTGCCTGCATTGATTTCATGTTCCTTTTGCTCTTCCTCACTTCCTTCCCTCGCCTGCTAAATTAAGATCAGCTCCTCAGGACAGGAACTTGTTTGCGATTAGCAGTAGTTGCAAAATAACCAATGCAGACTGACAGTTTTGTATCATTCTCACTCCGAAGACGACTTGAGCTCATACTGAAACCCTAACACTATGACATCCCAGCCAGCCAGCAATCCACACTATCTTACTTTTTTTCCTATGCTATACTTTCTCCTGGAGACCCCTCGTTATCTCCATTTCTAACACATACAAAATATCTATAACTCAGAAATCTTGGGGTCTCAGAGAGTCTCCCACAACTCCATTTCTTACCAGCCCAGTCTGCAGACCTGACCCTTGCATTTCCCTTCCAATAAGGATCTTATTACGATGGTGCTCGGTCGCACAGTCAGCCAGATGTTTAGACTGGATTTGGAATTTTGGTCTACTTATCTCTCCCAAGGACCTGGGACAGGTAGGTGCTTTTGCTTGATGGAGCTAAGAGGTACCGTTGCAGGATGTCAGCTGTTGCAAGTCAAGCTGCCTTTTGCAATTGACCGATGGGGATTGCGTCAATGCCGATGGTGTTCAAGTGGTGCTCCAGATGTTTTGGGGTTGCACCCAAGGCACCTATCGCTTTTGCTTTCTTTTGCTTATTAAGACAGTCGGCTGCACAGTCAGCCAGATGTTCAGACTGGATTTGGCCCTTTCTATTCACCTAGGACCGGTGTAGACACAGGTGGATGTTTTTCAGCGTCAAAAGGTACCCTTACATGATGGAAGCAGTTCCCAGTCAAGCTGCCTTTTGC
Source organism: Ptyas mucosa (assembly GCA_012654045.1). Lineage (NCBI taxonomy): Eukaryota > Metazoa > Chordata > Lepidosauria > Squamata > Colubridae > Ptyas > Ptyas mucosa. The sequence continues at coordinate 1,793,714 of WNWU01000071.1, forward strand.
AACGGACAGACAGGCACAGTCAGGCGCAGAGTCAAGCCAGATGTTCAGGCTGGATTTGGCCTTTTTTATCCACCCGCAAGCCCTTCCCAAGGACCCAGCATAGATAGATATTGTCGTTTGATGGTCTTAAACATATGGAGGCAGGTGGTAAGCTGCTCCAAGCAAAGCTGCCTTTTGCAATTGATTGCTATTATTATATTATTTGGCAATGCCTTCTCTATCTTAAAATTTTAAGTTCCGGAGCTCGCAGAATGTCTGCTTCTTTCTTTAGTAATATACTTGGAACTTGTATTTTTAGAATAGTTTGTCATACATACATACATATACACACACACATAAATATATACAGGCCTCCTGCATGAGCAGGGTGTTGGATTAGATGACCTCCGAGGTCCCTTACACCTCTGTTACTGTTACATACATATATATACATATATACATATACATATATGTATGTGTGTGGTGCAGATATATGTTTGTATATAGCATGTGTACACGTGTGTTATTTACATGTTTGAGTAGATATATGAGAGCAGATAGCAATTTCATTTTTAACGCGGGCAGGTGCGCTCGCAGTAAAAAAAAAAGACAATAAAAGTTATCCATCTTATCTAACTTACAGGAGTTCTCAAAAAACCCAGGGCTGTACCCCAGCCACCCCACACTCCACACAGCTTTCTTTCCAAGAATTCCCCACCACATCCCTTGAAGGGGGGGAGGAAGGGAGAAGGGGGGGCAATCCTTCAGGTGCTTGCCCCCCTCCTCCTCCTCCCCTCCTCAGAAGCCCCCACCCCACCCGGACGCTGCCGGCATCCCCCCCCCTCACCTTGGGCCACCCCTGGCAGCCTTTCCCACCCTCCCTTGCCAGGGCCTGAGCTTGGGGGGAGGGAGGGTGAACAGTGGGGGGAAGGGGAGAAAGGAGGGAGAGAAGGAGACCGGCCCTCCGCTCCCTCTGTCCCCCTCCTTTCCCTCCCTCCCCCTCCTTTCCCTCCCTCCCCTTGTCCATCAGCTTCCAGCACTTGGGGGGAGGGAGGTGAAGGGTGGGGGGGAGAGAAAGGAGGGAAGGGAGGGAGAGAAGGAGACCGGCCCCCCTTCCCTCCCTCTCCCTCCTCTTGTCCATCAGCTTCCAGCACTTGGCGGGGAGAGGGGCGAAGGGCCGGGGGGGGGAAAGGAAGGAAGGGAAGGAGAGAAGGAGCCCGGGACCCCCGCTCCTCCCTCCCTCCCCTCCTCCTCCCCCCTCCCTCCCCTTGTCCATCAGCTTCCAGCACTTAGGGGAGGAGGAGAAAGGAGGGAAGGGAGGGAGAGAAGAAGACCACCCCCCCGCTCCCTCCCTTCCTCCCATGCCTCCCCTCCTCCTTCCCCTCCCTCCCTCCCCTCCTCCCCCTTCCCCTCACCTTGTCCATCAGCTTCCAGCACTTCTCGACCATCTTCTTGTCCACGGTGCAGGGCTGGTGGGGGCCGAGGTGGTGGTGGTGGGGCTGGAAGGCGTCCTTCATGAGGCCGATGAGGCCCCCGGGGCCCTTCTTCATTGGGGCCGCCATGGGGACGGGGGTGGGGGGGAAGGGAAGGAGGCGGCGGCCTCAGCGACGACACCCCCGCCGGGCCCCTCGAGAGGGTTAAAGGAGCTCAGGCGGTTTAAAGCGGGGTCCTTTTTCCGTTCCTGAGGGCCGCGGAGAGCCCCGGCTCGGGCAGCGTCGGGCCGGGCTGAGGGGAAGCGGCTCCACGAGCGCCGGGGACGCGCCCGACTGACGAAGAAAAGGGAAGTGGGGAGGGAGGGGGGGGAAAGGAAGGGCAGGAAGGGCTGCGACGCATGCGCGCCGGCGCGAGCCTCTCCGGGCGGAGCCTCCTGATTGGCTGGGCGGACCGGAGAGGCGTGGTGTTTGTGCGTGTGTGTGTGGTGTGTGTGACTGAGAAGGAGAGGAAGGCAAACGGGCGCTGCGCGAGCCTCCTCGAGGGGCGGCGCGCTGCCATTGGCCGCCCAGAACGCCTTCCCCCCCCCCCACCTCCGGCGGGGAAGTTCTGCTCTGATTGGTCCAAGGTTTCGAGAACGCCTTCCTCCCCACCTCCCTTAGAAAAGCCGTTTTCTGATTGGTCCGTGCAAGGAAAGGGGGCGGGGCGCCCCACCTTTCTCTTTCTCCTCGGAAAGGAAAGAAAGAAAGCGGGAAGAAACCTCAGTCCCATTATGCCGGCCGTTTATTTATTGTTTTTCTCGAAGGACACCCGAGAAGCCGGCACTTCCATCCCAGGCGGGACAAGAGCATCAATTGCTCGCTCTGCCCACGCCCACCCGGCGTCTGTTTAGCATAGCCACGCCCCGCCGTGCGTCTTTTAAATGTCTTCGGTGCGCCATAAGAGCCGAGTGCGCGTGCGCCTTTTGAGGGGCGCGCGGCGGAGGCATGCGCAGTACTGCGAAAGGAGGCTCGCGATGCCATGATGAGGTCGGGCAGCCCGGCTCTATTCTGTAAATAAAGAGACTGCAGGATTGAGCAACCGCGGCGGTAGAAAAGTGCAGTTATGCAATTTACTGGCTTAATGCAGAGCTACTTTTCCCTGCTGCCAGTCTATGAAAAATTTATAACGGCAGAAATCAAATTGCTTCTTGGGTTTTAATTCTGAACCAGCTAGCTGGTAACTGGAAGGCACAGCCAAGGATAGAAAAAATGCAGCGTGACTTGGTTTTCCTTTCTAAAATCAGATCAAGAACATAATAAAGAGTTGGAAGGGACCTTGGAGGTCATCTTAAAGTAGGAAATGCGGGTCCAGCTAGATGACCACTGAAGGACCCTCTTTATTCACAATAATAGTAACGATTAATGGTAATAATGATGATGATTAATGGACATCTTTCTAGTCTTTTAACATTGTATTCAGTGGAAAAGTACAAACAGACAGCCACATTCTTTTGAAGCTATCAGAAGAAGAAACATTTTGGTAACATACAATTTGAAGGTTAGGATGTCTACACAGACTAGAGGTCTCTATCAACAAGTGATAAGTAGAATACATGGTCCGGTGTATTACAGAAGGCTTATGATTGTTTGCCAAGAATATGCCAACTGATGTAATGAATGCTTGTAACTCTAAAAACTGCTGAATTAACTAAATCCTTTGTTTGGAACTGTATAAAGACCAGGGTCTCAGACCCATAAGTTTGTTCAGTTCTTTACCTGCTGAACCTATTGCAATAAACTCATTCTTTTTGCCGTATGGGATGTTTCTCAATTCCTTTATTCCATAACAATCTAGTCCCCAAGCAGGGGACCTTACACCATTTCTGACAAATGGCAGTCCAATCTCTTCTTGAAAGCCTCCAGTGATGAAGCTCCCACAACTTCTGAATAACAGAATAATAACAGAGTCGGGAGGGACCTTGGAGGTCATCTAGTCCAACCCCCCCCCACCCAAGCAGGAGACCCTACTCCATTTCTGACAGATGGCAGTCCGGTCTCTTCTTGAAAGCCTCCAGTGATGAAGCTCTCAAAACTTCCGAAGGCAACTTCTGTTCCATCGATTGACTGTTCTCACTGTCAGAAAATTCCTCCTTATTTCCAGGTTGAATCTCTCCTTGTTCAGTTTCCATCCATTGTTCCTTGTCTGGGCTTTGGAAAATAGCTTGACCCCCTCCTCTTTGTGTTGTTGTTAGTCACGACCCCATGGACAACATTCCTCCAGGCCTTCCTGTCCTCTACCATCCTCTGGAGTCCATTGAAGCTCACGCCGGCTGCTTCAGTGAATTCATCCAGCCACCTCGTTCTCTGCCGTCCCCTTCTTCTTTTGCCCTCAATTGTTCCCCAGCATTAGGCTCTTCTCCAGGGAGTCCTTCCTCGTCATTAAGTGGACAAAGTATTTGAGTTTCCTCTTCAGGATCTGGCCTTCTAAAGAGCAGTCAGGGTTGATCTCCTCTAGGACTGACCGGTTGGATCGCCTTGCAGTCCAAGGGACTTGCTGCAGTCCAGAGCTCCTCTCTGTGGCAGCCCCTCAAATATTGGAAGATGCTATCCTGTCTCCCTTGGTCCTTCTCTTCATTAGACTAGCCATGCTCATTTCCTGCAACCGTTCATTGTATGTTTTAGCCTCCAGTCCCCTCATCATCCTAGTTGCTCTTCTCTGCACTCTTTCTAGAATCTCAACATCTTTTTTATAGTGTGGTGACCAAAACTGGATGCAGTACTCTAGGTGTGGTCTTACTAAGGCTTTATAGAGTGGCATTAGTACCTCCCTTGTGCTTGATTGTATCCCCTGTTAATGCAATTTAGGATTGCATTGGCTTTTTTGACTGCCTCCTTACCCTCCTGTTTCTCCAGACTCTCTCCCATAAACCCCAGCCAGTGTGGCTTGTGGGCTCCAGACTGAGGAAAGCTGCCTTAAACTCAAATTCTTTGCAAATTTTACAAAAATCTGGAGAGTCACGCTTCCTTCTGACAAGGGAACAGAACATCGCAAGGAAAATACGGAAGTGGCTGATAAAACAGAAGTAAGATAATGAAAAGAGAAATGAAGGCATCAGGAGAGGTTTTGGACTGACGAAATATCTTCACTGGCCGCCTTTCTGACAACAAAGAGGAAGTGATCCAAGAGGAGAAGATCGGGTTTAGAGGCTGTCTTGGGTAAAGAAAATGGAGAAAGATCTGGGTGAAAGATCCACTTGGAGGCTCAAGGAAAAGAGTTTGTTTTTCTCCAGAAGTCCTAGGTGACTTCTCCAGAAGTCTTATATGACTTCTCGAGATTCAAAACCAGGAAGCGAGATGAACGTTGGTAAACTCTCCAACTCTTCCATTGAGGAAGGGGATCCTAACTCTGGTGGAAATAAAACCCACCATGTTATACAACTGCTCCCCCACACCCTCACTTCACGGTCTCTGTTTCTGTCGCTTCCCTCTGAGAGGAGGTTTCGAAGTTTTTCTAGCAGGACTTCCAGATTCGGGAACAGCTTTGTTCCCTAGCCTAAGCCATCCGTCTGGTCAACTCGCAAGATTCGTTTCTCTCGCCAGGGACATGCATACATCCGAATTAGACTGTGTTTATATCTTCTCATATAATATATGTCGGTATATGTATCATTTTGTATTTATTTATTTATTTTGTCATGTTCATGTAGTGTATATTGGAGGTGGAGATGTTTTGAGAGCTGCAGGCAATGGAATTTCATTTTAATGTATGCCGATCAGTGTACATTTAAAGTGACAATAAAATTATTCTATTCTATTCTATTCTATTCTATTCTATTCTATTCTATTCTATTCTATTCTATTCCATTCCATTCCATTCCATTCCATTCTTCATTATTCTATTCTATATTCTATTCTATATTCTATATTCTATTCTATCCTGTTCTGTTCTGTTCTGTTCTGTTCTGTTCTGTTCTATAACAAAGTTTCATTTTAATGTATGCCGATCAGTGTACATTTAAAGTGACAATAAAGTGATTCTATTCTATTCCACATTCTATTCTATTCTATTCCATTATTCATTATTCTATTCTATTCTGTTCTGATCTACTCTAATTCTATCCTATCCTATCCTTATTTCCGTTCCATTCCATTCCATTCTACTTATTATTCTATTCTATTCTTTCCATTCCATTATTCATTATTCTGTTCTGTTCTGTTCTGTTCTTGTCTGTTCCGTTCTATTCTATTCTATTCTATTCTATTCTATTCTATTCTATTCATTCCGTTATTCATTATTCTATTCTATTCTATTCCATTCCATTATTCTATCCTATCCTATCCTACCCTACCCTACCCTATCCTATTCTTTCCATTCTGTTATTCTATTCTATTCCATTCCATTCCATTGCCTAGACTCCTTTGGGGCAATGCAGCCCTGTAATATCTATTCTACACTACACTACACCTGGTTTTCTTCAAGTTCTACCAGATCTTCAGGACTCTTCTATGGAGAGGACCTTTGACGGCAAGGCCAACACAACGGTCCAAACTGTGTGTAAATTTTCATCACTCAGGGCAGAAAATTAGAAGAAGCAGAGGGCGAGGGAGTGAATTTACAAATTAGGCTACGCACTTCAGCCCAGAAGACCGAATCTGGTACCACTGTCTCCATTTAATTAGTTGCCTTTTTTTCCTCCCCCTCCCTGCAAAAAAAAAGAAGAAGAAAAAGAAAAATTCAAACAAAACATTTGGCCCGAATCTCAAAATCCTTTCTTTGCATGCATTGAACTCTTTTTTATTTTTTTGCTAAGCTTTCCTTGGTCACCATGGCAGCCAAGAAGGGCTGTTGCCACGCAACACAGAAAAAAAAAACACAACTCGGATGCCAGGGAGAGGCGTGCTAAAATCCAGACGCTTTTTCTGGCCTTTTTTTTTTGCACATTGGACGCTTCTGCTGTCGCCACAGCAAACGTTTGCAATTATATGGTGGGGGGGGAAAAACTTGCCGCCACCCGTAAAGACCCCCTCGGGGTTTGTTTGTTTTTTCTACCAGGTGTGAGACGCACATTTGGACTGCTGCACTGGTTCAAGGCTCGAGGAGTGCGGAGCGTGAATTCCTGCAGAAAAGTGGGAGCATTGCACAGGCTGAGCCTTCCCAAGGATGCCACTTCCAAAGAAAAGAAAAGTGAAAAAAACAAGGAAGCAAAAGTCATCCACTCTAGGTAAAGTTTGGCGTAGCCGTGCAAACAACCTGAGGTTTGCAGGCAGAGTTTTTCCTTCGCATTCCTTCCGTGGAAAGTATTCTAACAAGAACACAAGCCGAACTTTTGCAGAGAGGAGGAGGAAAATAAATCAGAACTGCTGTGATCCCTGGAGGCTTTCAAGAAGAGATTGGACAAAGAGATTTGTCAGAAACGGTATAGGCAGGGGTCTCCTGCTTGGGGTTAGGCTAGATGATCTACAAGGATGCTTCCTACTCTGTTAATCTGTTTAAGAACCAACGCCAAACCGTTACTTATTTTGTACTGCTAACATTTGAAAATCCAATGCAATCTCTCTACAAAAATACCTGGCTTAGTTTAGAATTATCTTTTCGCCAACGTATCGCTGGGGGAAAAAAAATAGGATGCATTAGCCTTCAACTTAAATTTGTGATTTTTCACTCTGGAAGGAAGAAACGATAAGCTTACAGAAGTTATTAAAGCGGCTCCTTAAAATGTTTTTCTATGTCCGATGTCTCCTCCTCCCCATAACGTTGAGCACTGAAATAACAATGTGTAAAAACTCAAGAGGAAATGGGATGATATTAGCAGTTTTTCCTGCCTCCCATCGCTCTTGGTCTGTTTAGAGGTTCCCTGGTGTTGGAAGGAAAACCCGGTCCGGTTCCAGGCCGGGAGAAAGATGCAGGAGCCAATGAATTTGGAGGCGAGCGGCAGGAAAGAAGGTCTCCGTTTATTTAGGAAGTGTCTCAGCATCGATTCTGGGACAGCTGACAGCCTGGCATAGGGGAGCAGAGTGATTTTTATACCCTTTTGGACCTTTGAAATGGAGGTGCTTGATGGGATTATTTGATTAGATTAGATTCTGTATTCTAATTGTCCTTATTGGGTTTCCTGGGTAATGGTCAGAGTCAAGGCTAGCCTTGGGGAAAGATGGAGAATGTAAATTCTGTGTGGCTTTGCATTTGCTGACTTAATCCTTAATCCCATCCATTCAGCCAGTCTTCTAACTCGGGTTGGTTGCAGGGATGGGCTGCTGGGGGTTCGCAGGGGTTCAGGAGAACCTCTAGCTAAGATTCTGTGGCAGTTTGGTGGACCCCCAAATCCTACCCCTTGACTTTAACTAAGTGCCAAGTATAAGGACCTCATTCCATTTCTTCAGCATCTGTTCTCATTCTTCCCTCCAGGTGAGGAGAGACACAAAAAGGCATCGCCAGAGGCTGACGCCCTGAAGCAGCACTTGGGTGAGGAGAACTGGAGAATTGTGTGAAGATGTGGAAAACAGAGAGAGCAATTGAGGTTGGGTAGCTTCGGGAGGGGAGTATAAGATGCACAGAGCTTCATTGCTTTCTGCAGTAGCCTAAGCCCCCCTCCTCACCCATTTGAAAGCCTGTTTGGTATACAGGTAGTTCTCGACTTACGACCGTAATTGAGCCTGGATTTATGGTCGTGCCAGTTGTTATGCAGGTCATCACATCATCACCATCATTATCATCATCATCTGCTTTTAATGACTCCATAATCCCTTGCGGGGTGGAGTCTGGGCAACTGAATGGAGCTGAGTGTTTACTGGACGGATGCCCTTCCTGTCGCCAATGCGGAGTTTTGTTCAGCAAATATATTTTCATTGTGCCCACAGAGAGAGAAATATCTGCCTCTACCTAGGATCAAACTCCAGGGGAAGGCTACTGTAAAATCCCTATTCCATCCTCACTCCTGGGGGAAGGATACTGCAAAATCCCCATTCCCTCCCCACTCCTGGGGGAAGGATATTGCAAAATCCCCATCCCACTCCTAGGGGAAGGATACTGCAAAATCTCCATTCCCACCCCATTCTGGGGCCAGCCAGAGGTGGTATTTGCCAATTCTCCGAACTGCTCAAAATTTCCGCTACCGGTTCTCCAGAACCTGTCAGAACCTGCTGAATTTCACTCCTGGGTCAAACAGAACAATTAAAACGATGGAAATTTCAAGTTAAACAACTTCATAATTGGATAGAAGTCCTTGAGAAGCTGCTTGGAGGTTCGGAAGAAGACGTTCTGGAGATATTTTAAGCAAAACGGAGCACTGGCCCGGCTAGAACTAAAGACCATATGGAAAAATGGGGCGGAGAGGTTTTTTCCCCCGAGGACAAAATATTTGCTGCGAATGTGACACAATTCAAACAACTATCCATCTTTTTACAGTGTCTTCTGGGACCGACATGCAGACAGAATGACTTGCTGGTTGGAAATACTGCACTGGGCTAGAAGTGTACAAATCTATATTTTATTAAAGCGGTTAATTTTTTAAAATATTTAAATTCATAATTTCCCCTTTTCTAGTTCCTGCGTTTCTGACCCAAGAGACGAGATCGAATAGTGACATGGCTTCTGTCTCCTTTTGCCTTGCAGTTCTGCAGAGAGACCTAGCCAAACAGGCAATGATTGACAGGGAAGGATTCAGGCAGAGGCTGACAGAACTGGAGAGAGACCTGGAAAAAGCCCAGAAAGACAAAAAGGATATTTATGAAGGTGATTTGGGGGAGGTGGGCAGGAGGGACTGCTCCCCTGGTCCTCGCTTGCAGAAACCGATTCTTTCCTTTCCCAGAAATGGGACTGGCAGTTGGGTGGGAAATACCTTGGCAGCTTAACTCTTTCATTCCTCCGGGGCAGGGGTCTCCAACCTTGGCAACTTTAAGACTTGCAGACTTCAACTCCCAGAATCCCCCAACCAGCATGCTTTAAGGTTTAGGTTTATGTTATTTTATCAGTATAATTAATATAAGAATGAATGTAAGAAGTGAATATGGTGGTAAGTTTAATTGTTAAGACACAAAGAATTTTATAGTCAGGTGACACACTGTTTAACGTAAGATGGAATGTTTGTATGAAAAGAAATTTTTTAAAAATTATATTAAAAAAAGCCAGCATGCTTTAAGATGAGTGGACTTCAACTCCCAGAATTCCTCAGCCAGCATGCTTTAAAATGGGTGGACTTTAAGATGTGTGGACTGGATACTCCTAGAATTCAACTCCCAGAATCCCCCCGCCAGCATGCTTTAAGATGGGTGGACTTTAACTCCTAGAATTCCCCAGCCAGGAATTCTGGGAGTTGAAGTCCACCTATCTTAAAGTTACATTGATTGAAAAACACTGGTTAAGGGATCAGATTTATGTCCTGCTATCCCTTGGTTTCTGTGAATAGGTATCAACCACCATCCTGTCCATCAATCTCATGTTCTAGGAAAAAACTTCAGCTTGGTGCATTTCAAAGGGGGTGGGGTGTACTTTGCAACCCACCCATTCCTACTAGCTAGAGCAGGGGTCTCCAACCCCCGCCCTCTCCGGTCTGCAGCAAAACCTCTCTCCACGGAACCGGAACCGGGGAGGGGCAAAAGTTTGGCGGCCACTGAGCCAGAGGGTAGATTTTTGCTGATGGATGTGTGACGTAGAAAATCCATTTATCTTTAGAAAGATACACGCCGTCACCCCAAAGCAGCTGGAGAAAATCAAACTCCTGTCAACATTTCCTTCTGTAGGATGCTCGGCTCTTCTTGGATATCCCATTTTGCCTTCAACTCAACCTCTGTGCCTTTGTGACCAGAAGGGACTTGCCCATTTAGCTTACTGCACGCTCAAGGATCATGCTTGGGCGCTCCAAAAATAGCATCTAAGAATCTAGGGGTAACTAAGGGTTTCCTCGTCCGTCTGATGCCACTCCCGTTTCTTCGTTTCAGAGATGATCCGCCAGTATCAGCAGCTTCAGCGCCAGAGCGACAGCCAGATTCAGCGTTTGGAAGCGGAAAAGCAGAACCTGCAAGATCAGCTGGGTATTTACACAAAAGTTTAGCCTTGCAGAAGGTTACTCAGATGCGATGTGGCCGTTCAAGGCCGCTGTTTAAGGTCTGGGAGGAAATAAAAGAAATAGCTGCGCCCACTTCCTTGCATCTTTTAAACCAGGGGTCTCCAACCTTGGCAACTTTAAGGCTGGCGGATTTCAACTCCCAGAATTCCCCAGCCAGTCATGTCCTGAGTATTTGATCCCAGTGTGGACACCATCTAGATCGATGGAGTTGACTGGAGCAAAGTATCTCAAACTTCAGCAACTTTTAACATGTCTGGACTTCAACTCCCAGAATTCCCCCAGCTCTCTTCCGCTTTCTCTCACCTCGATCTCTGTCCTTCCCCCACCCCACCTCAACCCACCTCATTTGTCCTCGGCAGCTGCCTGCCAAAAAACCCTGCAGCGGAGTGAAGAGGACCGAGCAAAGATCTCGGAGGAGAAGGACAAAGCTGTGGCTCAGATGCAGCAGAAAGCTGAGGAGATGGAGAAGGAATGTGAAAGAATCCTTCACGTGAGTCAGGGATGGGAAGGACATCAATCCTGGTCCCAGCCAAAAACCACACCAAATGTTCGGTGTGGCTCATCACCGAAGTTTCAGGAAAGGGAGAGCGAGAGAGAGAGAAGTGAATATTCCTGTGATTGCTCACGTTAAACTATGCTCTGTGCATGCTTCTGTGGGTTATAGGTTGAGCAGGACGATAGTCAAAATTATTGGGCAACATTTTTCCATCTCATCGCCCTGTTCAAGCAGAGAAACTGGTTTGTTGGTCTGTGGGGGTTTTTTCCCTTTAAACCCTGATGCCTGGAAAAGCGTTCAGTGCCACTCAGATCTTTCCTTCCATCACTTGGCATGTCTGCTTCAGTGGTGGGATTCAAAATTTTTTACTACTGGTTCTGTGGGCGTGGCTTGGTGGCAGTAGTGGGTTTCAAAACACGGCGCTACCAGTTCGCTATCCGTAGCACATGGGCGCGGAGCTTCTGCATATGCACAGATTGTTTTTGATGACGTCTGGGTGGGTAGGCGGAGCCTCCCGTCGCCACCATACTGGTTTGCATGAACCGGGAGCAACCTACCACCGCTTGGTGGGCATGGCAGGGGAAGGATACTACAAAATCCCCATTCTGTCCCCACTCCTGGGGGAAGGATAGCAATAGCAATAGACTTATATACCACTTCACGGTACTTTACAGCCCTCTTTAAGCAGTTGACAGAGTCAGCCTCTTGCCCCCAACAATTTCAGTCCTCATTTTACCAACCTCAGAAGGATGGAAGGCTGAATCAACCTAACCTTATGTGGCTTGGTGGGCATGGCAGGGGAAGGATACTGCAAAATCCCCATTCCCACCCCACTCCAAGGGGAAAGATATTGCAAAATCTCCATTCCCTCCCCACTCCAGGGGGAAGGATACTGCAAAATCCCCATTCCCTCCCCACTTTGGGGGAAGGATACTGCAAAATCCCCATTCCCTCCCCACTTCGGGGGAAGGATACTGCAAAATCTCCATTCCCTCCTCACCCCACTAACCTGCTTTCCAGCTCCATTCTCCAGTGCAGGGCAACAAAAAAAGACCCAGCCTATTGGTTGAGACTCGATCAGCTGAGACTTGGGAGGCAGTGAATAGATTGGGGCGGGGCCAGCCAGAGGTGGTATTTGCCAGTTCTCTGAACTACTCAAAATTTCCGCTACTAGTTTGCCAGAACCGGCTGAATACCACCTCTGATTCTGCTTGGACCACAAATGACCCTTCTGGCTCCCCAAACCTCCGAAAACATTTTTAGAGGGGGTGGGGGACATTCTCAGGTAAGACGATGGCAAATAAACCAGCATGAATCTTTGTCTCTTCCCTTTGAACATTCAGCCAGGGACCACATCCTGTTTCGATGCTCTCATCCCTCTCGACCTCCCCGTTCTCACTTCCTTTTAATAGGATAGCTTGGATCAGGTGCTTTCCAAGCTACAAGCCACCAAGCTGGGCTGGGAGACCGAAGCTACCCTCATCCACGCTGACTATAAGAATGCGCTAAAGGAGTTTGGACTTAACCCATTGGAGATCTGAAGCAGCGGTCAAGCAGAGCTAAGGTTTGTCTCCTTATCCTCCCGGGGGTTTCATGTTGGCACAGACATTGAGATGTACCATTAGAAGACAATATTTGTAGCTCAAGGTTGAGCTGTGGGGCTCCTTGGTGCTCTCTGAGCTTGGTGGTTTTCTTGCAGACGTTTCGTTACCAATCAGCCATCAACAGACACAGGGAGATAAAGGCATCTACATACCAATCAGAAAACCCAAAAGGAACTGAGAGATCAAACCTCCTCCCTGCCAGTAACCAATACCCAGATAAAAAGAGATTCATATCAACACTAGACCAACAACAAAGCCACAAACACCACCCCAGTTAGGGAGCTACTGACTCAGATACACAAGCTAACAGTCAACAAGAGTCTAATCAAGGAACCATCAAGGCCACTCCTACCAACACTGACAGGGCAAGCCATCGGCGTATAAACAGAAAGCAGACTCATCTCTCTTCTAGCACTGATGACGTTCCCTAGTTGCGTCATGAAATGCAAGAAAACCACCAAGCTCGGAGACCAGCAAGGATTCCACACAAGAAAATACCGAGTTATCCATCCACATTGCTCAGCAACTCACCCAACACATGAAAGCACGGTGTGGTTTTATTTGAGCTGGTTTTAGTGTCGTGTGTGAAGTTGGTTCTCCGTGCCTTGCGACAAACCCCTATTAAAGCAAACTATGGTTTAGCGTGATGAGTGGATCCAAACAATCCTGTCTCTAGATGTGTGAAAAGTACTTTCCTTCGTTAACAAACTCGTTTCTTAGGCAGCTCAAATGAAGGAAGTAAGGAAGGAAATTCCAGATCAGGCCATCTGTTATCTCTTTCAGTTTTCTGTTTCAGAACACATTCATTCCCATTTAAGGTAGCTGAGGTCCTAATCTTGTACTCTTCAGAGCGTAGGCTGAGAACACAAGATGCTATGCATCTCCACTCAGAAAAAGATCTTGGAGAAAGAGCTCCGAGATTGGAAGCCCCTTGCTCATCCTCTGCCAACCTTCACAGTCTGTTTTGTGCAAAATCGATGGGTCGATTGTCAGAAGAAGATGAAAGGAAGTCCCGGTGCTCGGTTTTATTGGTTCCACTAGAGCAGGGAACTCCAACTTTGGCGACTTAAAGACTTGTGGACTTCAATTCCCAGAATTCCCCAGCCAGCTTAGGGAATTCTGGGAATTGCGTGGCTGGCTGAGGAATTCTGGGAACTGAAATCCACAAGTCTTCAAATTTTTCAAGGATGGAGATCTTGCAATAGAGGGAATATTTTGACGGAGGGAAAAAGAGCTTGAAGGAAGTGGTCAATGGTCTTCATCCACATTCCACTGGTAGGAGTCACGTAGAGATGTTGTCACTCACCCAGAGAGGACGTCCGTACTAGCTTCTCTTCCACAAAATGCAATGAATGAGAGCTATCCTTGAATTGCAATTACTTCCAGCGATATTTTTTGAATCTTTCCAAAGGGAATTCCCCCCAAGGTGGCCCTGAATCATCGTATTCCATCTCTGGCCATCCTCTGTTCTGAATCTTTAGCCTGCTTGCCAGGTTCTGCAGGAATCATTCAAGTGCAGAGACAGTTTGACCCGGAAGGCAGAAAAGGATTGGGAAAGCTGGTCTGGGGAAATGAGTTCAATTTGAGTTCATGCCGGAAGGGTGTGCAAAGATGCTCACTTGTTTTCCATAGAGTCCAAGGCGCTGTCCCTAGAATGCCTGGCTGAACCCATCATGGTCCTGTGTGAAACAAGGAGAAGCTAGGTCATGTTTTCCATCGATGATCCCAGAAAAAAGATAGGTGACACTGAAGAAATCCCTCTATGGTGGCCTATCCCCAAAATGCAAGAGGTGATGTTGGGCTGGAGAAAGACAAGTCATTGACTTCATAGAAAACCGAGACATATGAAGAACGGTTGCAGGAACTGGGCATGTCTAGTTTAATGGACAGAAGGACCAGGGGTGACACGATAGCAGCGTTCCAATATTTGAGGGGCTGCCACAAAGAAGAAGAGGGAGTCAACCTCTATTCTCCAAAGCACCAGAAGGCAGGAGAAGAAGCAACGGATGGAAACTAATCAAGGAGAGAACCAACCTAGAACTAAGGAGGAATTTCCTGGCAGTGAAAACAATTGGAACAGCTTGCCTCCAGAAATTGTGGGTGCCCCAACATTGCAGGTTTATAAAAAGAGATTGGACAACGCTTCATCTGAAATGGTATAGGGTTTTCTACTTGAACAGGGATTAGATTAGAAGACCCCCAAGGTCCCTTCCAATTCTGTTATTCTAGGACTTCTTACCTCTCTGGTGAAGGTCCACGGGGTAGGGTCAGGTTGACCAGGTGGCGCTGTATTGCTAGAGAGTTGACAGTGACACGGTCTCAAAGGGGGCCAGCTTTGTTCCTGAAAGATGCCTGGAGAAGTAGAACCACGGTTGATCAGAAAGCTTGATGGGAAGTCTTCATCATCGTAGAAGACTAAAGGAGATACTCCAACCTGAAATGTAGACCCAAATCAAGAATTTGGCATTGATTGTCAAGAAATCAATCAGTAAATTCCTAAAAACGAGCTAGACTTAAAATTGTATTTTGTTACACGGGGCGAAAATCAAATCTAACCCATCTTAAGTGCCCTGTCCATGCGCATCATTCTTGATACCAGTTGACACGTCTGCTTGGAGAATCCCACTGAATTGTAGTTTAATGGAGAATGATGGAATTTCTTTGCTCTCCTATCCTGAATGTGGAAGAAATGCCACCCCAAACAGTCCTTGAATTACCTATGTTTGTGTATCATCTGTTCAAAGTTGAAAAAAAGTGGCTTATTCACATTTTGTGTAGCATCCCCACAGTCACATGATCAAAATTTGGGTAACCAGCATGTAGCCTACGGAGATTTTCAGTCATCCAGGTCATGGTTGTCCCAAAGGTGCTTTTTTTCAGGAGGCAACTGGACTTCCTTGTTTGTTTGTTTTTTGAAGACGTTTCGCTTCTCATCCAAGAAGCTTCTTCAGCTCCGAAGAAGAATGGAAGAAGCTTCTTGGATGAGAAGCGAAACGTCTTCAAAAGAAAAAACAAGGAAGTCCAGTTGCCTCCTGGAAAAAAACACCTTTGGGATAACCAGCATGGATTTACAAGCTGGTTATCTATGATTGCCATTGGTGACTTTCCTAGGAAGCTTCTGACAAGCCAAGTTAATGGGCCGAGCCAGATTCATTTAACAATTACACAATTCATTTAAGGACTGCATTGATTCTCTTAACAACCCTGGCAAAAAGGTCTTAAGGTCAGCCATGACTCACTTACAGTAATAACCAGTTTACTTAGCCATGAAAATTTTGGTCCCAATTCTGGTTATAAGTGGAGGGCTATCTGTATTGAAGTAGATGGCTTACAGACTACTGTATTTTTCATAAGATGCACCCAAGTATAAGACGCGCCTTAGTTTTGGGGGAGGAAAATTGGGGGGGGGGTTTGCCTACCAGGTATTCATCTGGCTAGTCCCAGGACATTAGTTAACTCATTGGTTTTGAGTTTGGGGCTGGTTGGGGCTGTGCTTCAGGGGTGGGTTCTACTTACTTTTACTACCGGTTCGCAACGGGATCGTATGCGTGTGCATGCTTCCTCACTCACCCACACATGCGCAAATTGCCTAGGATGACATCTGGGATGGTGGGCGGAGCCTCCCACCGGTTTTAGGACCGGTTCTTGCGAACCCACCACTGCTGTGCTTCTAAAGCACAGCTGATTGTTGGAGGGAGCAGCAATTAGAAAGGCAGGCAAAGCACGGAAGATCGCAGTGGGGCTGAAAAACAGCTTCAAAAGCCCAGCTGATTGTCAGAGGGAGCAGTAATTAGAAAGGCAAAGCACGGAAGATTGCTTCGCTTGCGTTGGGGCTGAAAAACACAGCCGATCCTCAGAGGGAACTCCAATGATTAAAGCAGGCAAAGCGTGGAAGGGGTAAGAGAAGGCAGCAGCTGTTCTGAGTAGCCATTTTGGGCACCGCAATGGGTTACATTCGGAGTATAAGATGCCCCCCCAAATTTTCAACCTCTTTTAGGAGGGAAAAAAGTGCGTCTTATACTCTGAAAAACACGGTATCTGGATACAGAATCCCAAAAGGATTTCTGCATATTATTATCCCCTCCCATCTTCTCATCTTTCTGGCAGGAGTTGATAAAAGGGAAGTCTTAGGTACCATGTTGTAGAACTTGCTTCCTTCTGAGTCGATGACCAAGAGAGTCACCCGCTGGTTGTCGGAACGGATCCTCGACACCACTTCCTGATGGTCAAGCTCTTCGACAATCTCGCCGTTCACCGCCAACAGACAGTCGCCTTCTCTCATCCCTGCCTTTTCAGCGGGTAGCCCGGCATCCAGGTCTCTCAAAAATTGGGCTGCAGCCAGGTCAAAGATAGGAGAGACAGAACAGCCTCTAGCGTGAAATGATTCCAATAAAATGGTGGTGAAATTTCAAAGTGGTGAAATTAATTGGTTTTTTTTTGAAAAAGGACTCCCTTTAATGGGGACTGCAATGGAGATGCCTCACCCCTCTTCCCCGAGCTGGACTTTTCTTCTTTCATCAAGAACCCGTATCCGTCTTCTCCTCGCGTCATCTGAAGCTTCGTCACTTGGAACGGAACCCAGGAGGTGTCAGCCAGGGCAGCCGTAACCTTAACACCGCACTGTCGGTACGCCTCTTCCGATTGGCTGTCCATCACCAGGAGCCCCATGGGGCTGCTGCTCTGTTTGAGCTGAATCCGAATCGGAGCAAGAGAGAGAAAAGACGACAACGATGACCAAAACGTTGGCAACAATTCAGAGAACTAGACAGGGATGGGAAATGATTGGGCTACGAAGGGAGAAGGGGCTGTGTAAAAACTACCCAGAGGATGACCAGGGTAAAGTTTTGGGAGGGAAAGTAATATTGGTGATACTGTACTGCTAACCAGAGCATACAAAACATTTGCTAGACCAATTCTCGAATACAGCTCATCTGTCTGGAACCCGCACTGCGTATCGGTCATTAATACAATTGAACATGTCCAGAAATATTTCACAAGAAGAGTCCTCCACTCCTCTGCTCGCAACAAAATACCTTATGCCACTGTAAGGTATTCTGCAATTTTGCAATATCCTTCCCCCAGGAGTGGGGAGGGAATGGGGATTTTGCAGTATCCTTTCCCTGATGTGGAGTGGGAATGGAGATTTTGCAGTATCCTTCCCTCAGGAGTGGGGAGGGAATGGAGGTTTTGCAGTATCCTTCCCCCAGGAGTAGGGAGGGAATGGAGATTTTGCAGTATCCTTCTCCTGCCACGCCCAACAAGCCACACCACACCCACCAAGCCACGCCCACAGAACCAGTAGTAAAAAAAAAATTGGATTTCACCACTGGGTGGGACTGAATGTAAGAGACTGGCAGTTTGTAAATCTCAAAGCGCATTGCGTTGCTAGAACCTTTTGGTTGAGTTGTGCAGTTGTCCAGTTCTTAACACTGACGCCGTTGAGTTCCACCAGCCAGGAACCGTGCGGCACCCCTGCTTTATGAGCTGGTCCATCCTGCAGCACGGAGAGCTGGAATACGCCAGTCACACCTGTACAGGAGAACCACAACATCAAGAGGAAGCCTTGTGAAAGAAGAGAATTTGCGCCCTCAAAAACAACCTAGGCCAGTGATGGCTAACCTTTTTGCCGTCGAGTGCCAAAAGCATGGGGAGCGTGGGGTGTGTGTGTCATGTGCATGCATGCCCACACCCATATTTCAATGACCCCACCCCTCCTTGCATGCATGCGTGACTCCCCCTGCTCCCCCCCCATTTTTGGCACGCGATGGCACGGTGGGCCCAGTATACTCATTTTCCACCCTTCCCAGGCTCCAGAGGCTTTCTTGGAGCCTGGGGAGGACAAAAATGGTCTTCCCCTTTGGAGGCCAGAAACTGCCCATTTCCTGACTTCCGGTGGGACCAGAAGGCCTGAAAATTAGCTGGCCAGTGCGTGCGTGCATGCTGGAGCTGAGCTAGGGCAACACTAGGTTCGCCATCACGGACCTAGGCTTTCCTCGGTAGCTTCTTCCCTCTACCACCAAACCTGCCCTCAGCCGCCACCTTCCTCTTTCTCCGGAACTCAATTCTCTTAGCAGAGTAGAAGAACAAGTTGCAGAAATGCAAGCAAAGGGCTTCCAGTTGTCCATGCCGTGAGCGCAACCATGCTGTTCTGTCAGGTTTCGGCGTAATCTCAAATAAATTTCATTCTCAAACACAAAGTCTTTGATGAATCTCTCATTTATTTGTGTGAACCCAAGCTGGACTCTCTTGAGCAAGCCACAATTGGATGGATTTGCTCAACAGAGCGAGACCAATAAATCATGTTTCGTATGCTACAGAGACTGGACTTTATTGCTGATTCCCCAACCCCGGTGTTCAATATATTGTAAACGTATATTATGTGGTTTATCGTATACAATCTAACCGTAGATTATTAATTTTAGGCCTGGATAGCTTCGAACTACGCTGTCTACGTTCTGACCTTTGCTTAGTTCATAAGATTGTTTACCAAAACGTCCTACCTGTAAATGAGTACTTTCATTTCAACTGTAATAACAGTAGGGCGATCAATAGATTCAAACTCAAATGTAATTAGCTCTAATCTATATTGTAGGAAATATGACTTCTGCAATAGAGTAGTAAATGTCTGGAACACTCTACCTGATCCTGTTGTTAGTCTCGCTAACTCCCATACCTTTTACCTTAAACTGTCTACCGTGGACCTTACACGTTTCTTAAGAGGTCCGTAAAGGACCGTGCATAAGCGCACCAGCCTGCCTACCGTCCCTGTCCTACTGTCCCCATTTATATGTACTCATTCTATGTGTTTATGGCTATGTTTTGCCTATTTATATCCTTTTATTTGTGCCAATTTTTTTTCATCTGTCCATGTCTATGTCTATATTGTTACTTGTTTCCTTGTACTTGTTGACAAAATAAATAAATAATAAAATTATAATTATAATAATTATATGGTGTGACCATATATAATATGAACATATAATATAATACAGTATACATACTTTAATGCAATATACTATATTGTTCAATATAATGTAGCCATATATATATATATATATATATACTGTACATGTACACACACACACAAATATATATTAGCCAGATATTATATTGTTTTGTGCTTTTTGCTGTAAACCATCAAGTGTCACTCTGGGATGATAAGGGCAGAACCTTAGATAGAAATTGATAAGATAGATAGAAATTGATAAGATAGATAGAGATAGATAGATAGATAGATAGATAGATAGATAGATAGATAGACAGACAGACAGACAGACAGACAGGGAGGGAGGGAGGGAGGGAGGGAGGGAGGGATGGTAGAGGTGAGTTTCAGCAGGTTCTGACCAGTTCTGGAGAATCGGTAACTGAAATTTTGAGTAGTTCAGAGAACCAGTAAATGCCACCTCTGACTGGCCAACCCCCATTTATTCTCTGCTTCCCAAGTCCCAGCTGATCAGGAGGAAATGGGGATTTTGCAGTATCCTTCCCCTGCCATGCCCACCAATCTACGCTCACAGAACCAGTAGTAAAAAATCTTTGAATCCCACCACTGATGGATAGTAAATGATAAATGTTATAGAAATAATAAGTAGATATAGATACCGTAGATTAGAGAGAGAGAGAGAGAGAGATGATAGACAGACAGACAGACATTCAAGACAGCTAATATAAGCAAACTGGGCATGTTGTGCCTTAGCATAAATCCCCTAACTATAGTATTAAGATTAGTTTAAAAGTCCTTCCTGTTTTTAAGAGCATTTAAAGACTTTAGAGGATTTTTGCAGACTTTTTAATCCCGAGACTCTCTAATGGAGAACTATTAGGAATGTTGACCAACTACAAGATCCAGGATTCTGGGAGAGGGAAGCTGTGACTAACTGCAAGATTATGGTTTTTTCTGTCCCTAAATCTTCTCCCCTTTCATGGAAGGAAAAAAAATGGCTGGACATCAGCTGATCCATCAGCATCAGTTTGAGTCCCATATCAGGGTGGCCAGGCAGTTGAGCCTGGGTGCAGAACCCTTTATCCCAAGGGAAAGGAAGGCCAGGCCAGGTCTTGCCTCAGCACGCCTCTTTGAAGACATCGCCTCCTGCCTCATATGATCCATTGCATCACCAGTTAGCTTATTTTCGGACTGCAACAGCTCCTTTCTCTTTCCATTCCTCTTGCTGGACATGCCCCTTGCATGATACGCCTGTCCAAGGGGACTCTGGCAGCAGAAACCAGCATGCAAAAAAATAACCCCAGCTCAGAGCCCAAGAGGTCTGACTTTTCCCAAGGCAGAATCTTTCGAGTTAACAGTGCAAAACCACCGGCGCACACGGAGATAAGCAGAAGTGACTCCTGCTGCTACCTTCTGGAGCTGACACGCTGAAGCCCAAACCGCTCGAGCCTTTGGGAACGCAGCACAGGCGTGGCCTGCCGTATCTGGACAAGAGCTGGTTGAGATCCCGATTGAGGGCTTTGGCTACTTCGTAGGCGTTCCCTTCCAGGAGAGTGAGCAGGACCTGTTTTGAGCTAGTCTTGATCTTCCAGATCACCTGGAAATGAGAAGAGAGAGACAGAGACAGAGACAGAGACAGAGACAGAGACAGAGACAGAGACACAGACACAGACACAGACACAGACACAGACACAGACACAGACA
>WNWU01000071.1:1830286-1851052 GCA_012654045.1 Ptyas mucosa
GGGATTAGAACTCACTGTCTGCTGCTGATTGGCCCAAAGTCACCCAACCAGTTTTCATGGCTAAGGTGGGACTAGAACTCCCCATCTCCTGCTGATTGGCCCCAAGTCACCCAGCTGGCTTTCACATCTAAGGCGGGATTAGAACTCACCGTCTGCTGCTGATTGGCCCAAAGTCACCCAACCAGTTTTCATGGTTAAGGTGGGACTAGAACTCCCCGTCTCCTGCTGATTGGCCCAAAGTCACCCAACCAGCCTTCATGGCTAAGGTGGGACTTGAACTCCCAGGCCCCTGGTGATTGGCTCATTCACATAGCCAGTTTTCATGCCTAAGATAGAACTAGAGCTCACCATCTCCTGGAGATGGGCCAAAGTCACCCAGCTGGCTTTCATATCTAAGACAGGACTAGAATTCAGCGTCTGCTGGTGATTGGCCCAAAGTCACCCAACCAGGTTTCATAGCCAAAGTGGGACTAGACACTGTTTACAAAAATTCTCAGCGACCCAAAGGCACAACAGGACTCCAGACATCCCCAGACGTCCCTCGGACGTTCAACTCAGGAGTGGCACGGCCAAAAGCTGGAACTCACTGCACGGTTTCCAGCGTTGCGTGTTTCTTGGCTTCCTCAACCAGGGCCAACGCAGCTTCGTCCGTCAACGAATTGTAGGCCAAATCAAGCTCCTGTAGGTGCTGGTTCTGAGCCAGGTGCTGGGTGAGCACCTCCACACCTTGGTTCCCCAGGGAGGTGTGAAGTAGCGAGAGATTTCTCAAAGAGCTGTTGCCAGCCAGGCCTTCCGCAAGGTAGATGGCCCCCTGCTCCGTCAATGGATTGTCTGCAAGCCTGTTTAGGTAGAACATCACAACAAAGTCAGATATCTGGAAAAGCTGAATTTCCAGATTCTAGCATGCATGCGCGCCCAACAATCAGCTGGCTGGTGTGCATGCGCAGCACTGCCATACATGCAAAGGACAGCCAATTTTCAGCACTGCCATGCATGCAAAGGACAGCCAATCATCATGTGCGCATGAACGCCAGAAACCCAGAAGACAAACAGGCAAGGCTGCGTGTACAGGGTGACATGGCTTTGAGTGTCACTTTGGGCACATGTGCCATAGGTTCGCCATCACGAGTTTAGAAAGATCTGCTCTGTTAGGAAATGATTTTACCTAACTTATTGGGTTGGCAATATATAAACCATAAACATAGCTTTAAGATTGCTGTATTGCATCATACTGTGTCCTGATTGGTTAGCTCTGTAGCCAATGTCCTTAAGAGGGAGCTAGAAACATGGTTTGTCTCTCTTTCTTGATGCTCTTTGCTGTGTTTGCTACTGTTTGCAACTGTTTATCGTGTATGACTACAACGACTGGTAAGAAGACTTTGTTACTGGATTATCCCTGGACTATTGTTTAACCATCTACTGCTTTATATGTGAATGACCTGGACTGTTTATTGGACTGTTCCTTATTACTATTTCTGAAAGTAAACACAACTCAGTGTATCTGTGTGTTGGCTGTGTTATTTCGTAACTACTCTCAATCGCTTTCATGCGCACACCCTTGCTACGCAAGGGTTGCTCTGCGAATTCCTTAACATGCTCCAAACCATTTTTGTCATCTCTCATCCATTCCTTTCTCTTTCTGCTTTGAGTCAAGAGTTTGGTATTGATCTACAAGCCATCAGAAACATAGCTCTCCTTGGCTGCCTCACCGAGGTGGAAACCATCCTCCCGCACAAGCCCGTCTCCTTCACACTCACCGCAAGGTGTTGACTACACATTTGTCATGCAGAAGCAGTTTCCGGATCTCCTTGCACGCCTCTGGGCCCAGATTGTTGAGCTGCAAACTAGAAGAGACAACAGAACAACATTGGAGTTGCAAGTCCAGCATCTTATGTTCAGTTTTTCCGATGTAACGGGCTACGCTTACTTTGACCAGGACCTTCCTTTGGCAAGGAGGATGGGATATGCAGTACCCCAAAACTGGTGGAACGCTGCCCCAGGAAGCTTCCGGGCACTCAGATTCATCTTCCGTTTCAACCATAAAACGACTTTCTAACTTTCTATCCGATTTTGCCACCCTCTGGTCAAAGTCAAGACTGCAATTTTCTAGCCGTTGAAAAATATGCACTGGAACTGACTCACCAAAAGATTGCCAAATTTACGAAGCATTTACCGCAAATAATCTATTTTCAAAGGGTTGGGAGTAATGGTGGTACATGATGTTCTCTTCAATTGGCTGGAAACAACACTATTTTCTGCTCGATCCTTTAAATTCAGCGTTAAGTTCCCTTCAAATAAATAGGGCAAACTTGCCAGAAAAGCAGGCTGTCATAAGAACAGCACATCGGTATTTCTAAGAAACTAAATGTATTTTTTTTCAATTTGCTTTCTTAAAAAAAAAAGACGAATTCAAAAAAAGATGTGGGTTAAAACACACCCCGTTATGTCAAAAAATGAGGGTGAAACCTCATAATTATTGCAGAACGCTTAGATTTAATTGCGTGTCATAATTGAAGCTTAACCTTGATGTGAATTCTGTGGGTTGTGCTAAATCAGAGCAGGACAGGGGTGGGCTGCTGGGAGTTCGTAGAGGTTTGGGAGAACCTCTAGCTAAGATTCTGTGCAGTTCAGAGAACGCCCAAATCCCACTCCTGGCTGGGCCCGCCTACACCACCCCTCCCAGGAGTCCCCACACAGCCTGTTTTGATAGAGGTAAGTGCAGGGCGTGCACAGAGGCTCGGGAAGAGCAAAAAACCGGCCTACCGGAAGTTCGGAAACTGGCCCGTTTCTGGCCTCCGGATGGCCTCCAGAGCCTGGGGAGGCTGTTTTCGCCCTCCCGGAGGCTCGTGAAAAGCCTCCAGGAGATTCGCCTCCTGTGGTGCAGGAGGTGAACTAGGCCACACCCACCATGGCCATGCCCACCCAGCAACCTGGCAGAGAACCCCTTGCTAAAATTTTTGAAGCCCACCCGTGGAGCAGGAGATACTCACTGGAGTTTCCTGCATCGTAGCAAGATGGGGAAAAGTGTCCTCAGGCTGCCCACATCGAGATGGCAAGAGGCAAGATTGAGCTCCTCAACATCGTGGCTCGTGGTGCCCACAACTGAAGCCAGGACCGCGCATTTGAGAGGGGTCATCTTCACTGAAGAGAGGTTGATGGTCCTCAAGGACTGGACAGCCTCGGCTGTGAAACGATCGTTCTGGAACTCATGCAAAAAGAAGAGATAGTCCATCAGTTCAGATGGCGGCAATCCCTTACGGCTATTCCGGATGACTGTTTTCTTCATGGCCTTGGCAATCTCGAAAGCAGCCAGGTTCTTGATCGGACATCCCAGTTGATCCAAGATGGCCCGGTTACGCCGGGACAGCAACCCACCCATGAAGATGGGGAAGAGCTCGAAGACCTCATCGTCGGAAGCTTCATCCGGGTGGCGCATGGGACCTTCCACCCCAAGAATGCTGAAGTTGATCTGGTCCAGGACATCGTCGTTGAAGTAGTCCTCCTCTTTGAACATCTCCACTGCCATGGTGCGGGCGATGGTGTCCCTGTCTTTGGTACTGAACCGGGTGAAATAGCGGGGAAAGATCTTGATGAGGTTGAAGAGAAGGGGCAGGATGCGCAACGGCAAGAATTTGGAGACCACGCTGAGCACCAGGGCCACATCCTCGCTGACTTTCCCAATAATTTCAGAGACTTCCTTGCCCACCCGTTGCACCAGAGTCTTCTTCTCCCCCAAGACCACGTAAAGGGCAGCCAGGTACTCTTGCATGGCCGGGATAGTGAAGACGAAAGTGTGTTCCTTGCCTGACTGAACAGAGGGGGTCAAGAAGAAGCGGAAAACGTCACTCCGGAAAGTGTTCAGGAGGTTCAGCTCACTCTCCGTCTTCATCTCCACCTCAAAACAGCGGCGGAGATCCTTCTCTGTAAAGGACGTCTGTCGGGACATCACCCCTTCGTAGGCCAACTTGCCCACCGTCTTGGCCACATACTTCATCATGGAGATGTTGGAAGGATCGGTGCTGTCCAGGACTTCCCCACTGAAGTTGAGCCGTAGGAAGCTGGTGTAGATCCCGGTCAGAGTTTGAGTTGGAGGCACCGTCTTGGTAAAATAAAGGAAGTGCAAGGTCGTACACACCAACCAGCAATAAGAAGGAAGGAAGCAGGCAGCCATAATCTGGTTGTGCCTCTCCAGATTCCTGGAGAGCATCTCCACAAGATTGTCCTGCTCATTGGCCTGCTCTGCCGTGGGGGGACCAGAGATTCCGGCACACTCAGGTTGCCGTAGGCGCATCTGGAAGTAAAGCTTCTGGAGGTTGAGATCCGAGAAGCCACAGACTTCAACGTAGCGTCCCACAAACTTGCTGGGGATCCGGCGTGCTGCCGAAGGGCGAGTAGTGACAATGATGCTGGCCTGGAGGAATGGAAACAAACTGGAGTTATTCCCAAGCCCATTGATGTCGAAAGGGCATTCATGGTGGAGCAGAAGGGTGATATATGAAGTTATGAATCCTACTGATGGGACTCAGCAGAGAACTGGTGCAAATTTAGTTCATCATCTATAGTGGTTAGTAACCAATCAAGGAGAATATTTGTAGCTCAGGGTTGTAGTGAGAGGTCCTTGGTGCTCTCTGAACTGGGTGGTTTTCTTACAGACATTTATTTCATTACCCAAACTTGGTAACATCATCAGTGCTAGTAGGGAGAGGGGTTTGCTCTCTGAAGTCCACTTCCTTCTAGCACTGATGATGTTACCTAGTTGGGTCATGAAACATCTGCAAGAAAAAAGCCAAACTCAGAGAGCACCAAGGACCCCTCACACTGCTTAACGTTCATTCCATTTGTATCCCACCTCTTCCAATTAGTTCAAAGCAGGCTAGGTAAGAGATAGCTAGGCAAAGATCACCCAATCAAATATATATATAAGGGTTGGCCCTATGCAAATAAAAAATGATTGGTTTCCACTTCTTAGTAGAGACTGATTCTATCCCATGTGACCAGGGGTGAAATCCAGCAGGTTCTGACAGGTTCTGGAGAACCGGTAGCAGAAATTTTGAGTAGTTCGGAGAACTGGCAAATACCACCTCTGGCTGGCCCCAGAGTGGGGTGGGAATGGAGATTTTGCAATATCCTTCCTCCAGGAGTGGGGAGGGAATGTTGCAGTATCCTTCTACTGCCACGCCCACCAAGCAACGCCCACCAAGCTACATCACACCCACCAAGTCACGCCCACAGAACCGGTAGTAAAAAAAAATTGGATTTCACCACTGCACGCGACCCTTAATTCATAATCCTTAAGGCTACCAATCTCAGCTGCCTCCTTGGCGAAAGGAGAAGGGAGAAAGAAAGCCGGAAGAAGGAGGGCACTCTGGCCATCCCTCCCCACAAACCTCGGGCATCATATACTTCCTGAGCAGGTTGACGACAATGGCAGCTGGCAAGAGGGGCTCATTGGGGTCACAGCAAAGGTCAGTGCGGGCCAGGCGAAAGTCCAGGTTGAGACGGTCAAGGCCATTGAGGATGAAGAGCACTTTGAGGTTGCTGGAGCCAAGCAGTGGGGCCACCTCCCGCAGATGGAGGTATTTCTTGGTCACTAATCGGCACAAAGACACAGGGCTGTTGCCCTGGGAAAGATCTTCACAGGAGAAGGGGAGGAGCAGCTCAAAATGAGGAAGGCGCTCGCGACACCAATCCATCACCATCTTCTTGATGAGGGTGCTTTTCCCGGTGCCCACCGTCCCATAGAGGACGACATTCTTCACTTCTTGTCCGCAGGGGTCTTCATCAAAAAGGTTCTGGAGGCCAATGGTATGAGAGCAAGAACATTGGAGTTGGTTCTGGATTGTCAGATCTGGAGATGGTTTCAAGATTTCCTCCAGGGAGCTCTCCCGGATCACCGGATCGACGTGGGTGGCATCCAGGGCGAAGGAAGGTCCAAACTGCCTCTCCTCGTTGGGCTGCCGGCTAAACCAATCCGCCAGACTTTTCTTGTGTTTTTGGATGGCTTCTGCGGAGGAACAAGAGAAGGAAAGGCGAGAAGGAGATAAGTTCCTTCTCTAACATCCCTAGAGATCTTGTGTTGTATCTGATGGACTTTCATCACCCACCAACCCTCCAGGGAAGGAAGGTCCACAGGTTTACCAGAAGTGGCTACGTTCTTCGGCACTCTTTGGTTTGGCCTGGGGGAAGCAGGCCGAGATGTTGATTCTTGTAACATTCCCGGGTAATGGGTGAAGTTCCTGTGGAGGAACAAAACTGTTAGAAGAGTGATGTAGCTCTGATGGCCAAGATTAATTACTCCATTCTCTCACCATATTCAAAATTACACAAGGACGACAATTTTCTGAGGAGCTCTGGAGGCCAGAGATGTCCTTGGGGATCAACACGAGGTATAATAAGTTTAGACCAAGGGTCACCAACATTTCAGACCTCAGGGACCACTAAATTCATAATTTTAAATCCCATGGATCACTAAAATGAATTAGTGACGGGATGGGGTCCTTCAGGCACTTAGCTTGGCCGTCTGTTAGCGGAGAGAAGTGCCCAGGGTCAACCCTAGCTTTGCTGTCCATTGCAGCTAAGAATCTCAAATACGGCCAAGAATTAATGTTTGTCTTGTGGCCAGCCTGGGCGCTAGATAAGCCTCCTGCAAAGCTAAACCATGCGGCACAGCTGATTGTTGGAAATACCGCTTTGGAGGAACCGGTAGCTTTTTTAAACTACCAGTTCGTCCATTTCACCCCTGGTGACTACTCTCGGTGCTGAATCACTCACCCACCCACTTCGTTTTCTGCCCAGGAGCCAACGTCTTCCATTCCCCAGAAGAAACAACCTGCCCACCTGGAGCTGAGCACATCAGAGGTGTGCTCTTACCTGAGTGGAGATGCCAAGGAGCATCGAGTCTGGTCTAGGTCAAATATTCTCTTGAAGAGTGGGTTTCTCCCTGTACCTCAGATCAAAGAAGAACAAAAAGTAAGCAGTCATGAAGCTATCCATTTGTTTCAGACAATTTACACATTATACTTTTGCAACTTATGAAGCAGGGAGGTGGAGCTCCTCTTAGCGCAGGGGTCAGCAACCTGTGGCTCTGGAGCCGCATGCAGCTCTTTGGACCCTCTGCTGTGGCTCCCTGTCAGGTGATCCCACCACTGGCTGGCCACCCCCCTCACACACACACACAAACACACACAGTCACTTCTTGCCTGGCCTGAGAAGGTAAGGGTGATGGCAGGGGATGGAGAAGCAGCCAGGGCAGAGACAGAGAGATACAGAGAGAGGGGGAGAGAGAGAGATACAGAGAGAGAGGGAGAGGGAGAGGGAGAGAGGGGAGAGAGAGATATGTCAAAAGGATTTTGTGGTTCCCGGTGTTTTTAACAACCAGTTCTCTGCCCTAATGACCGGCTAGGTAGGCATGGCTGGGTGGGGGGGGAATCATGTGACTGGTGGAAGTGAGTGACATCGAGTTGGCCACGCCCACCCAGGTTTTGTGGCTCCCGGTGTTTTCTTTTCTGTGGGAAACGAGTCCAAATGGCTCTTTTGAGTATTTAAGGTTGCAGACCCCTGTCTTAGCCCAACTTAAATGTTGCAGATTTAGCATCCCATGATAGGACTCCGCTGAAGTGAGGCATGACTAAGCCAGAACACGTAGAAAGCCCGTGACACACCAACGCGATTGATGAAATCGCTGCAGGGAATGCTCTCACTCCCACGTGGTGTGAGGAAAGGGTTCAGGCTAATCCTAACCCTCCCTTAATCCCAGTTGCTGAGTCACAAGTAGAACAGAAGTTAAGATTAATAGATAGGGGGAAGGCTGGAAAACAAATAAGGAAGAGGTGGCCTTGAAGGCTGGAAAGAATGGAACAAAATCTTCCTGGTTTACAGGGAAGGGAAGGGAAGGGAAGGGAAGGGAAGGGAAGGGAAGGGAAGGGAAGGGAAGGGAAGGGAAGGGAAGGGAAGGGAAGGGTTGGTCCAGAACTGTTTCTCAACCTCTGGCAAATTTAAGATGTGTGGACTTCAACTCCCAGCATGCTGGCTGAGGAATTCTGGGAGTTGAAGTCCATACATCTTAAATTTTTGCTGAGGTTGAGAAACAGTGGTCCAGAAGTTTTATGACTGAGCAAAAAAGAAAGAATCCACCTCTTTTTGAAAAAGTAGGATGGTTGTAGCTGAGGGATAGTATTTGTTTCGTTCATTCATCCATCCATCCATCCATCCATTCATCCATCTATCCATCCATTGATTCATCCATCCATCCATTGATTCATCCATCCATCCATTGATTCATCTATCCATCCATCCATCCATCCATCCATCATCCATCCATCCATCCATCCATCCATCCATCGATTCATCCATCCATCCATTGATTCATTCATTCATCCATCCATCATCCAATCATCCATTCATTCATCTGTTTGTTCGTTCATTAATCCATCCATCCATCCATCCATCCATCCATTTCCAACTTCAATAGATTCTGGAACAAGAAGCTCAAACCCTTGGAAGTATTGCTTACACAGATCCTCCTGAAGCATCCATTGAAGTCTTCTTCTCCCTTCTTTGGACTTTAATTGGCACAATGGGAGCAGAAACTTCAAAGTTAATACCCCCCCCCAGGCTCGGAAAATAAAGGAAAAATAACATAGTCTGAAGCTCCCCTGCCATTCCAACCTAGAGCCCAACCTTTGCTTACCCAACATGAAATCCAGGTGTCTTCCCAGGGATGCAGCCCCCCGGCTTCTCCCTCTGGGGGTTCTGGGCTTCACTCGACTGTACTGGACCCCCATCTGGGGAAGCCAGTGTTTGAAATGCATGACGCCAAAGTCCTGTCCTTCAACTGAAAGAGACATCAAGGGTCAGAGGTCTTGTGGAAAGGACCCCCCAGGTGCATCCTAGCCCAGCATGGTGCATCCTTGGCCAGTCTAGGCCCCAAAACTCACTTTACAGAATTTGTCCTGGGTTGCTGGCCCAATCTTAAAATCAAAGGGCAGATCATATATAGGATCCAGGAAGACATCACCACTCACAAGTTGAAATTTTCTGACAGTGAGAACAATCAACCCATGGAACAGAAGTTGCCTTCAGAAGTTGTGGGAGCTTCATCCCTGGAGGCTTTCAAGAAGAGGCTGGACTGCCATTTGTCAGAAATGGTGTAAGGTCTCCTGCTTGGGGGGAGGGGTTGGACTAGATGACCTCCAAGGTCCCTTCCACACCCCAACTCTGCTAATCGGTTAAGTTGATTGCTACTCCAGTAGATTCTCTCCCTTGTGGGTCTTTCTACCTGTTACATCAATTGTCCCAGTGGTGGGTTGCTCTCAGTTCTGTCCGGTTCTTTAGAACCGGTAGTAAAAGTGATGGGAGGCTCCGCCCACCCAGCCAGATGTCATAATTGACAATCTGCGCATGCGCAGAAGCACGCATGCACGCACTCCTGTTGCAAACTGGTAGTAAAGGTAAATAGAAACCACCCCTGAATTGTTCTGATTTCAGTCTAGGGAAATCTTCACGGGTGTTTTCCAATCCAACAGGCAGGCTAGAAAACCGTTCCTGTTGCCATTGCCACTTGCACCGGACAAATTTTGCTTTGTGTGAAATAGAGCATAGCTGTCGCGGATAAACCCCATCCCTGGGCGTCTTCTTGTCCTTTTAAAAGCATTTCCTCCTTAAATTCCAGTGGTTCTTTCTCATTAGGAAGGATCCTTTCCTTAAAAGCTCTTTCTGTATCTTATTTTTGGACAGGATGAAAATGACCTGTTGTTTGTCAGGACCTCAACTTAGAAAGGAAAATAAACTGGCCTATTTGACCTCACAAACTGAGGTTTAGAGAGTGAGCCATCCCACGTCCATCCAAGATCAAGGCCTCCAACTAGGGGTGAAATGCTCCTGGTTCGGACCGGATCGCCCAATCTGGTAGCGATGGCAATGGGTGGTTCGGAGAACCGGTAGCAAAAATCCCTGCGCTTCCCCGCCCCCCCCCCACCATGCTCAGCTGAGCCACACGATCATCAGAGGCTTTTATTTTTTTTTTACTTTTAAAAGCATTTTTTCCACAACCTCTTCCGATGAAAAAAATGCTTTTAGAAGTAAAAAAAAAATAAAAGCCTCTGATAATCGCGCGGCTCAGCTGGGATCGTCAGAGGCTTTTCAAAGCATTTTTTCCTGCAACCTCTTTGGCCGAAGAGGTGGTTTAAAAAATGCTTTGAAAAGCCTCTGATGATCCCAGCTGAGCTGCCTGATCGGCACAGAGGCTTTTCAAAGCATTAGAAAAAATGCTTTGAAAAGTTTTTTAAAAAAAAAGTTGGCCACGCCCACCCAGTCACATTACCGCCGCCCCCACCAAGCCACGCCCACCGAACCTGTAGTAACACATTTTACATTTCACCCCTGCCTCCGACGCTTACTTCAGCCACCCTTGGGCATCGTTGTGTTCCCTCAAAGAGTTTTGCCCTCTGCCACGTTGGGATGGCTATCGGATGTCGCCATGCACCCAGCAACCACAACAGCAAAATATAAAACTCACTGTCCTCGCCAAGACAGCACAAATCCTTGCAGAGCATGGAAAGAGAAGACTAATAGCAGGAAGCCAGGAATGAGAGAAAGAAGAATAGGAACATATCTGAGGATCTGCAGAAGAAGTTGCTTTAAGAAAGCAGTTTTTGAAAGCCGTTTCTAAAGGAACTTCCTGTCAAATGCACACCTTCTGATCTACAGTTTTCTCCGGCAACAGTTCGGATAGCCAAAGTCTGAAGGACAGACCCGTTTCTGTTTTGTCTTGTCAAATGCTAGGCTGACGTAAGGCCTGGTTCTCTGCCAGCTCTCCTCCTCCTGGCCCTTTCACTAAGTCCCAACAGACAAAAATAATCAGGTTTTCTCCTCCTCTTAAAGCCACAGGACCAAAAAGGTTTTCTGAGCAAGCCAGAAGGACACTTTGGTTAGAGCTAATACCACTCTATAAAGCCTTAGTAAGGCCACACCTAGAGTACTACCTCCAGTTTTGGTCACCACACTATAAAAAAGATGTTGAGACTCTAGAAAGAGTGCAGAGAAGAGCAACTAGGATGATGAGGGGACTGGAGACTAAAACATACGATGAACGTTTGCAGGAACTGGGCCTGGCTAGTCTAATGAAGAGAAGGACCAGGGGAGACAGGATAGCATCTTTCAATATTTGAGAGGCTGTCACAGAGAGGAGGAAGCCAAGCTATTTTCCAAAGCACCTGAAGGCCAGGCAAGGAATAACAGATGGAAACTGGTCAAGGAGAGATTCAACCTGGAAATAAGGAGTAATTTTCTGACAGTGAGAGCAATCGACCCGTGGAACAGAAGTTGCCTTCGGAAGTCGTGGGAGCTTCATCACTGGAAGCTTTCAAGAAGAGACCGGACTGTCATCTGTCAGAAATGGTGTAGGGTCTCCTGCTTCAGCGGGGAGGTTGGACTAGATGACTTACAAGGTCCCTTCCAACTCTGTTGATCTGTTAAAACAGAGTTTTAACTCTGAGTTGGTGGCCAAGCAGGGATGAAATCCAGCAGGTTCTGGAGAACCGGTAGCGGAAATTTTGAGCAGTTCAGAGAACCAGCAAATACCATCTCTGGCTGGCCCCAGAGTGGGGTGGGAATGGAGATTTTGCAGTATCCTTCCTCTGCCATGCCCACCAAGGCCACGCCCACAGAACCGGTAGTAATAAAAATTGGATTTCACCACTGTGGCCAAGCCAGATGAACAGGAGACAAGCTAAGAAAAACCATGCAAATTTCTTAATTCTGCTAAATTGAAGGGGGGGGGGAGGAAGTTCAAAGAAATGCAAAATTTCCCCCTGAATTTTGCCATTCCCACTTTGGCAAAATTGTGCTCCTTTGGCCAACGTTTTGATGCAGAAAACTCTTTGTTGGCAAGAAGAATTTTCTTCGTTCTCTCCTCGTGCTGAATAAACCAAGCACCAAATGTTACGTTGCTTCTGCAATAAAACTCCACGTTGAGACTTTGAGGCGTCTCCGGAAAAAAAGAAAGAGAGAGAGAGCCAAAACTGTCTTTCTAACCCACAATTTTGGTGGTGTGACCCAAGACTTTCCTGATTCATATCTGTAGCTACAAGACTGAAGTCCTGAATTAGGAAGAAAAAAAAGCATCTTTTCCCTGAAGTTTGTCTTGTAGGGATTGCATCAGAGGGAGGGACTCGTCCTTCCCAGACACAAAAGTTAATATCGGCCCTTCTGCGTTTATTTAATTTTTATTTTTTTACTTTTAACTTCCCGGTCTAGTCTTACAGGGTTGGCACTTCCTGCCAGGGCTTACCCTTGGCACAACCCCCCCCCCCCCAGCTGCTCAGCTAAAAAACCAAGGCAAGGCTGCCGCCTACTGCAGTGAGAAAGTTACACCAGGCTCCCCCCAAAAAACCCTTAAATTATTTCAGCCATTTTTGGTGTGTGTTTTGTTTTGTTTTTTGGGTCCTCCTTGTCCTTGGGCCTCAGCACTGGGAGGATCTGGGGGCTCAAGAATCAAAGTTTGACTTCCATGCCCCCCCCTCTCTAAGCATCACTCCTTCCATCCCCCCCTCCCAGCTTCCCAAGCCGGCCTGCCAAACTCACAGCTGCGGTTCCAGCTGCGCTGTTCTCGGGTTGTGAAGGAGGGCGAAGAAAGAGCCTTCGTTTAGCCCCTTCCCCTCCAATTCGCGCTGGGTTTTGCAGCTGGAAGTACGTCGCCCCTTCCCCAAAACGGCGCCCAGCATCAGCACCCCGAGGCTGCAAACAGCTCCGCTCCGCTGCCCATTCCCCCCAAAAAGCCCCGACCCCAGATTCCCCCAGACCCTTTTGGAGTCACCTGAGATGAAGAGGGTCTCCCGCGGGTGGTCGCAGCCCCAGAGCGCTCGGCTTCATCGGGGACTCTCCAGCATGGGAGGGGGGGACTGGGGGGGATTTGGGGGGTCCGCTCGAGGAGAGAGAGGCAGCCAAGGCGCTGCTCTCCCCCGCCGCTTCTCTCTCTGCGGTTTCCTCGGCACTTCCCGCTGGCTGGTTGAGCTCGGCCTCCCTCGCCTCGATGGGTTCGGCTTCCCCAAAGCTGCCGGCCGGGAGGGAGGAAGGGAAGGGCGGGGGCTGCTGGAAGCCATCCCCGGCGCCTGCAGGGTGGCTCCCTTCTTTGGCTCCGCGGGGCTGGCCGGCCCCCGGAGGCGAAGTGCGGCTGGCAGCGGTGCCCAGGAAGAGGGGGAGGAGGGGGAGGGTCCCCCGCCCGCTGCCCAGGCTTGCTGGGTGGGACTTTGAGCCCTCGCCAGGACCGACTGCACGATCTCAGAGGGACCCGCGGGCCGTCCGGGAGAATTGCCTAAGGTGAGGCTCTTTGATCAGGGAAGTGCCAAGAAGAAATCAAGACTCCCACGCACTCATTCAGGGCAAGTAAAGAGAGAGCAGACTCCTCTCCCTAGTGCTGCTGATGTTACCCAGTGGGGTCATGCAACGTCTGCAAGAAAACCACCAAGCTCAGAAAGCACCAAGGACCCCCCCCCCAGTTCTCCTCCTCCTCCTCCTCCTCCTCCTCCTCTCCTCCTCTCCTTCCTTCCTTCCTTCCTTCCTTCTTCTCCTCTTTGTCTCAGCAACGCCCCTCCCTTCTAGCATTGATAATGTTACCCAGTTGGGTCGTGAAACGTCTGCAAGAAAACCACCAAGCTCAGAGAGCATCAGGGATCCCTGTCCTGGTCCCCCCTCCCAATCCCCTTTGCTTCTTCTCTGCAAACTCCATCTTCTTCCAGCACTGATGATGTTTCCTTGTTGGGTCATAAAATGTCTGTTCATGCTGACGGCTTCAGGGACTCCATCCAGCCACCACCTTCTCTGCCGACTCCTTCTTCTTTTGCCCTCCATCGTTCCCAGCATTAGGCTCTTCTCCAGTGAGTCCTTCCTTCTCATTAGGTGGCCAAAGTACTTGAGTTTCCTGTTCAGGATCTGGCCTTCTAAAGAGCAGTCAGGGTTGATCTCCTCTAGGACTGACCGGTTGGATCACCTTGCAGTCCAAGGGACTCACAGGAGTCTTCTCCAGCACCAGAGTTCAAAGGCCTCCATTCTTTGGCCCTCAGCCTTCCCTATGTCCCAAATTTCACAGCCATCCATTGCAATAGAAGTATAGGTTTTATTAATGTGTGAAATAGGCCTTGTGTGAACTTTCAAGAGGAACAACAAAACTCATCCTATATATATATATATTCCTGCTTTTGAAAGGATCCTAGAGATCTCTAATTGATGCTTCGTAGTCCAGTTGGATCCAGCCTGCCTCTCTTTTCATGCAAACATTAAGTTTTCTGAGCTCAAAAGCTGAATAGCTCCTCCTCATTTTCTGGGTTTTGTTTGGGTTGGGGCTTTCCAGGAGCCCCTGGAAATCTCGAAGGATATAGGCTAGACTGGCATATTGGTAATGTTCTAATCAACCCAATGGAAAGGGTTGAAACACTTGAAAAGCTCTTACAAGCCATCAGGAATATTTTCTGCCTCAGCCAAACCGAAAATTGTGGAGAAAGAAAAGATATTAAAGCGTGATTCTAAGCAAATTTAGGTGGAAATCGGCCCTTTTGAAATGGTGGAATTTTTCCTTTTTTGAAACTCTAGAATTGGGTCATGGGGTAAATTCCAAATTTATCACTTAGACCTGAATAAAAATGTGTATGTAATTTTTCTATTATCGTAACTGTTGCTTTTAGCAAAGGTTTCATTTTTTTTAAAAAGCAGCATTTTTTTTGTTAGCGCCGAGCTGCTTAAAAGAATCATAACTTGCTTTGAAAGCCCCAAAGCTACAAATGTACAATGTTTGCAAAGGGATCGTTGTATCCACAAATACCAAGAACAAGAACAAAGAAACACCAGGAAAAGCAGAAATTGGCTATTGTTTATTCCTAAACATTTGCAACTAGTGAAGGGTGTACCACTGTCAGGCATCGAGCTGTTAAGATTTGAGGGAAGATATCCCCTCCCACCTCTCTGAAAATAACAGTGGAAATGAAAGGTAGAAAGAAAAAGAAAGAGAGAGAGAGAGAGAGAAAGAGAAAAAGAGAGAAATTTGTATTCTTGCCTGAGTTTGGGGGTAGGAGCAATGAATGGCCAACTGAAATCATAGCACCAACGAAGAAGTCTTTAAACTCCTTGAGAATGGAGCTGCGAAGGGAACAGTTTCTTCATCCATAGATCAGACCGGTTTTCTGCAACTTGTAGATGTGATCAGACCAGTTTTCTGCAACTTGTAGATGTGTTGAGATTGCAGTTTCTCCAACTTCCCAGTTGAGAAAATAGCAAATTGCTACCTCAACATATCTGGAGGTGCCCAGGGAGCATTGCTTGGGGGGGGGGGGGAAATCTATGGAGATTCTCAGTCATCCAGATCAACGGTTGTCCCAAAGGTGCTTTTTCCAAGAAGCAATTGGACTTTCTTGGTTTTTCCTTTCTGACCGAAGCTCTGACGGTCAGAACGGAAGAAGCTTCTTGGATGAAAGGCGAAACGTCTTCAAGGAAAAACAAAGGAAGCCCAGCTGCACCAAGGGAGGCTCATTTCAATTTCGTTGTACATGAGTTGTGCATCGACAATAAAGGTTTGATTTGATTTGATTTGATTTTGGTTTGGTTTGGTTTGGTTTGGTTTGGGTTGGGTTGGGTTGGGTTGGGTTGGGTTGGGTTGGTTTGGGTTGGGTTGAGTTGAGTTGGGTTGGGTTCCCTCTTGGAAAAAGCAGCTTGGCTGGGAAGTTCGCAAACGGCGAACATGGGACTCTGCAACCTGATGGTTGCCCAAATTTTGATCGTGTGACGTGGGGATGTCGGAACGATCATAAGTGCAAGGACTGGTTGCAAGTGACCTTTTCAGCACCATCGTTAACTTTAGAACAGTCATTAAACAAATGGCTGACAATGAAACGTCTGCATGAAAATAACCCAAGTTGTTGAGGCTGCTGGGAAATCATCCTGGGCATCAAATTTCAGGTGGGTATGAATCCCTCAGGAAAAAAAACAACAACATCTGAAGGCCACAGATGTCTGGAGGGTTTTCCCTCCCTCCCTTTCAAGCATGATGGGACTTCCCTGTTCTCTCCTGCTGCATTTTTTGCTCCTTTGCCTTCCAGGACCCGTCTTGGATATTTTTTCAATTCCTGCTCGCCATTTGGGAGGATAAAGGCCTCTTTCATTCCTGAGAAGATGCCCACAACTGGTGGTGAGATCTGGCTTTTAGAGTTTTCATTCGTTCATCCATTCACGGAGAAGAAGACCCTGGTTCCCAGAGCTAAAGGGGGCGCAAGGGTCCCAGCAGGGAGGCTCGTGGAAGCCAAGGCAACATAGGAAGAAAAGGAAGAGGGTTTATTGCTGCAGCAGAGAGCGGTTTTCTGGGTGATGGAGGAGGGTCCTCAGGAAGGGTTCCCTTGATGGGCCAGAAATAGAGGGAGGTGGAGGGAGGGAGGGAGGGATGGAGGGAAGGAAGGAAGGAAAAGAAAGAAAAAAGTGAGAGATAGGGAAAGAGAAATAGAAAGAAAAGAAAGTGTGTTTGTGAGGCAAAGAAAGAAAAAGAAAGAAAGAAAGAGTGAGAGAGAGAAAGAGTGAGAGAGAAAGAGTGAAAGAGAGAAAGAGAGAAAGAGAGAAAGAGAAAAGAAAGAGTGTTTGAGACAAAAAAGGAAGGAAAGAAGGAAGGAAAAGAGAGGGGGAAAGAGAAATAGAAAAGAAAGTGTGTTTATGAGAAAGAAAAAAAGAAAAAAGAGAGAGAGGGAAAGAGAAATAGGAAGAAAAGAGAGAAATAGACAAAAAAAAGAAAAGGAAGGAAAAAAGGAAGGAAGGGAAGATATTAAAGGGAAAAGGAGAAAAAAGAGTGTGTGAGATAAAGAGAAAGAGAAAGGAAGGAAGGAAGGAAGGAAGGAAGGAAGGAAAGAAAGAAAGAAAGAAAGAAAGAAAGAAAGAAAAAAAGAAAGAAAGAAAGTCCCCCTCCAATTTTTTTTTAAAATCATAAATTAGTCACTCAAGATTTTCAGACAGAAGCAATGGCAGGACAAGCGAAATAACGTTAGGCACCGTTCATCACACAGGCTTGAGCTCAAGCTCCATCATCCCCAGCATCCGATGGCTTCAGGGCACCCACAAGCGCATCGTTGATCCCCCACCATGTATTTGGCAGCAGACTGCTCTCAATTATGGAAGCTCCATTCGTTCCCTCAAGAGCTTCGCTTTTGAAAACCAAACAGGACCAGGGACAGGAAGCTGGCGGTCAGGCAACAAAATCCCAGTCATTCTTACCATCTGCCATTTCGTTTGTTCTGAGTTACAGAGTTATAATCTTGTCAAGAGCCAAGTGATCCCCAGCGCCCAAAGTGCAAAAAAGATCAGGAGAAAGACGTGCTAGGGAGAAGAAGCAACTTGGGGAACCTTTCCTGATCAAGATGAACCTCTCCCACAATTGAGCTGGTCCGGGAAAGTCCATCGCTTTCCTCAAACCATGATCAACGCCAGTGTCCAGCAGCTTGACCACTGCCACCAAGCCTCTGTGGGATTGCAGGAAAACATTTCCGTGCCTTCATTCTTCTGGGTGTGGAAGATGGAGAATCTGCTTCTTCTCCAAAAAGATTGTCCCCTTCAGAAGGTCTGGGGCTTCTTAAAATCCTCAAAGGCTGGAGAGATAGAACACAATAGAATAGAATGAACAGAGTTGGGAGGGACCTTGGAGGTCTTCTAGTCCAACTTTCTGCTCAAACAGGAGACCCTACATCATGTCCCATATCTTCTTTAAAACTTCCAGTGTTGGAGAATTCACAATTTCTAGAGGCAAGTTGTTCCTCTGGTTAATTGTCCTCGCTGTCAGGAAATTTCTCCTTAAGTTCTAAGTTGCTTCTCTCCTTGATTAGTTTCTACCTGTTGTTAAAACAAGCAGCATGGAGAGGAAGCTAGGAAGTGGTTTTGATGAACACAACGCTTGATTGTCTCAGAATTAAACAAATAAAATACAATTGCAACGCCCAGAAAGGAATACCGAAGGACCTTCAGATCTTCTTGGACCAGTGATGGAGATCCGAGAAGGTTGGAGAAGAGCTCCCAAAAGTCTCAAATGGCAATTTCTTTTCCTATACGGCTGCAGAGAGTGACACAGACGAGGTATTTTCCCAGCAGACTGAATGTGTTAATAGTAGAGCAATTGCCATTCCAGGCAAGGCTCCCCTTCATTATAATTAAACTCCTGTAATTTCTTCTGGTTAATCAGGCAGAACTGGTTTTGAATAAGGGGGCGTGGCTTGATTCACCAGAAGCAAAACGGAAGTGTGCTTTTTTGGCGGCCCTCTGCGTGAACTCTCGCCACAGTTGGTCCTTGACTTACGATCCCCCGATGGAGCCCCGCGATTTCCTGCGGTTAAGCGAGACCTGTGTTAAGTCAATTTTGCCCCCTTCTACGACTTTTCTAGCCAGGGTCGTCAAGTCAATCGCGGCCGCTGACAAAATAGTAACTTGGTTGTTTAAAAGTGAATCTGGCTTCCTCCCGCCATCAACTTCCCTTGCCGAAGGGATCGCAAAAGCGGATCGTGTGACTCAGTGGTGGGTTTCAAGTAATTTAACAACCGGTTCTTTGCCCTAATGATTTCTTCCAACAACCAGTTTGCCAAACTGGTCAAAAAGTTAACAACCGGTTCTCCCGGAGCGGTGCGAACTGGCTGAATCCCACCACTGGTTGTCCCTGGTTCAGACCGGTTCGCAAGAACCGGTAGTTAAAACCGGCGGGAGGCTCTGCCCACCGACCCCAACGTCATCAGGAAGCTTCTGTGCATGCTACCCGTTGCAAACCAGTAGTAAAGGTAAGTAGGACCCACCCCTGGTGTGACCCCTGTGAGTCAGTTTCCGGGGGTTTGAATTTGGATCACGGGCCGATGGGGAAGCCGCGACCGTCATAACTCCGAGTCAGTGGCCGAGCGTCTGGAGTTTGATCTCGAGACCATGGGGATGCGGCCACGGCCGTAAGTGTGAAAAAGGGTCATAAGTCACTTTTTTCAATGCCGCTGTAAACGGCATTGAACGGTTGTAAGTGGAGGACTAGAGCTGCATCTCCAGTTTGCAGCTGATACACGCAACGAGGTTTTTAATGCAATCCAAAGCCGCCTTTGTTTCCCCCAGAATCTCTCAGCCACTCACCACCACCAGTTCTGGCCCCGCAGAAGGAGCAGGTTTTCCAAACGCCACTCAAAAGTTCGAAAGCCCCTCGGTGCGGGCACATCCCACCGGCTGAACCTCCAGCCAGCCGGCGTCTGTGTTCTTGCAAAAGAAGCTGGATAGATATTTGGGGGAGGGGTCTTTGTGCGGGTGTGAAGGGTTCAGGAAAAAGGCATCCGGGAAAGGAGGCCGAGAGGGAGGGAAGATATGAAAGTCACCCCCATTGCTACATGTAGGGTTAGGGGGTGCAGCCCTATGTAGCCCACACCTCCTATGAAGTCTTCCAAAGTCTTAAAATACGCATCCACATGCTACACTTCCTGCAAGCGAAGCAAGTCAGAAAAAAAAAACAAAAACCAGGCGAATCAAGCAATGGCGCTACGAAGTGTGCTTGTCAGAGGAAAAACCCCCTCCCACCCCTCCCTGCACAGCTTCCTCCCCCCCACCCCCACCCCAGTGCCTCCCCTGGGCCCTGCCCAAACCGGTTCTAGCATCTCTCCCCACCCCACGTCCCCGGCTGGCCACACACACCCCAGCCTGGGGCTCCCCCCCCCCCCTTGTCTCCACTCGTTGTATGGCAAAGAAATTTCCTTGGGTGGTTATTCAGCTTTGGGAAGAGAGCTTGGATGATCCGGTCCGGAAATATATATGAGAGAGGGAGGGAGGAAGAGATACAAGGGGAGGGAGGAAAAGAAAAGGAAAAGGGAAAGGGAAGGGAAGGAAAGGAAAATGGGAAGGAGAGAAAGGAAATAGAAAGGAGAGGAAGGGAGGAAGTAGGGAGGGAGGAAGAGATACAAGGGAAGGAAGGAAGGAAGGAAAATGGGAAGGAGAGGGAGAAAAGGAAGGAAGGTAATAGGGAGGGAGGGAGGGAGGGAGGGAGGGAGGAAGGAAGGAAAATGGGAATGAGAGGGAGGAGAGGAAGGAAAATGGGTAGAAGGAGGAGAGGAAGGAAGGTAATAGGAAGGGAGGAGAGGAGGGAGGGGAGGGGAGGGGAGAGGAGAGGAGAGGAGAGGAAGGGAGGGAGGAAGCCTTATTTGTCACGAAGAATTTAGGTTAAAACAGTTCTGAGATATTCCATCAGTCTTTGGCCAAGTTGTTGATGGTCACCAGCTCGCCAACATCTCCCCCTTTGACCTGTAGCCTGCAGAGGTTCCATGGGGGGCATGAGGGCCGTGGTAGGAAGGGCCTTGCCTGGCTGGCCGTGTTTGTCCCACAGCATCAGGATCTGGGTCCTTGTCCCTTCTTATCTTTCCGCCTTCACCTTGTACTTGAGGGTGAAGTAAGCCAGAAGGCGGATGATGACAAAGAAAACCCCTAAGATTGCAAAATCGAGGTACAATTTGGCTTCTTCCACATCCAACTCCTTCAAGATCTTGGCTGGATCCTGGAAGGGGCAATCGATCTCTGTGCAGTCCAGTTTCCCACGGTCCATGGAGTAGATGGTGAGGATGATGCCTTCAAAGCCGTACCTGAGCCAGAGCAAAGGAGAGAGTGGGAATGGAGCTACAGGATAAATGGAAGGTCCTTCAACTGGAACATCTAGCATAATTCAGTATGACAGAGGTGGGGGGAGGGAGAGATAGATAGATAGATAGATAGATAGATAGATAGATAGATAGATAGATAGAT
>WNWU01000071.1:1893926-1904729 GCA_012654045.1 Ptyas mucosa
AGAAGAAGAAGAAGAAGAAGAAGAAGAAGAAGAAGAAGAAGAAGAAGAAGAAGAAGAAGAAGAAGAAGAAGAAGAAATTTTGAGCGCTGGAGGAACTCAGAATTCCCAGAAGCATCAAAATTTTGGAAATTCCCTTGATATTTGTACGGAGGCAATTCAGACAAACGAGCAAATGTTACTTTGTCTTTCCCTTGGGAAACAAAACGGCTGCTGCTTCGGCTTCTAATCTGCTAGCCCAAGCCGTGTCTCAAGAGTCCTTCTGCAATGCTTCTGCTTTTTTTCCCTTCAAACCAGACACCGCCTCCCCCCCCAGGGCTCTGGGACACCCCCCCCCCCCCCCATTCGCTTCCTTCTCACCTCGTGAACCTTTT
Source organism: Ptyas mucosa (assembly GCA_012654045.1). Classification (NCBI taxonomy): domain Eukaryota; kingdom Metazoa; phylum Chordata; class Lepidosauria; order Squamata; family Colubridae; genus Ptyas; species Ptyas mucosa. The sequence continues at coordinate 1,894,298 of WNWU01000071.1, forward strand.
TGTAGTGCAGTTTGATGGAGCAGAGGGACCGGGCGCTGAAGTCGCAGGCTTCAAACTCACAGCGGTAGGCTGGCTCTTTGCTGTGGGTGTCCAAGTGCTTCCGTAGATCGATCAGATTCTTACAGCTGTGGACGGATCATGCAAAGAGAGCGTTTTAAATCCTGCCACAGACAGGACAAGTAAGATGGCAGCAATCAGAAGTCATAAAATGCACACTCCCCTTTTCATGTTCTTTGCCGTAACATTCTGGCTATTACCAAAAGCAGGCCAGAGCTGTCTCTTCCTATCACAATGACATTTTACACCATGACAAATCCTCTTGGTACAATCCACTTAATACAATCAAGATCCAGGGAGGTACTAATACTACTCCATAAAGCCTTAGTAAGGCCGCACCTAGAGTCCTGCATCCAGTTTTGGTCACCACACTATGAAAAAGATGTTGAGACTCTAGAAAGAGTGCAGAGAAGAGCAACCAGGATGATTTTAGGGGACTGGAGGCTAAAACATATGAAGAACGGTTGCAGAAACTGGGCATGGCTAGTCTAGTGAAGAGAAGGACTAGGGGAGACATGAGAGCAGGCTTCCAATATTTGAGGGGCTCCCACAGAGAGGAGGAAGGGGGTCAAGCTATTTTGCAAAGCACCCGAAGGCCAGACAAGGAATAATGGATGGAAACTGATGAAGGAGAGATTCAACCTGGAAATAAGGCGAAATTTCCTGACAGTGAGAACAGTCAACCAATGGAACAGAAGTTGCCTTCGGAAGTTGTGGGAGCTTCATCCCTAGAAGCTTTCAAGAAGAGACTGGACTGCCATGTCAGAAATGGTGTAGGATCTCCTGCTTGGGCTAATTGACCCACAAGGTCCCTTCCAACTCTGATAATCTGTAAGTAGCTCTACAAACCCTCTGAGTGGGACAACTCCCCAACAGCTAACCTCACCATCATCTTACCTATTCTGCTGAATCCTACAGGAAGTCCGCTCAGAGTTATGACAGCCACACTGGCTGGGGGAATATTGGGAGATGAACTTCCCAATTCTAAAAGTTGTCAAGGTTGAGAAACAACCGGTGCTTCGTTTCATATATATTGATTTCATGACTGTAATATATGTCACCCTGAGCAAGGCTTTGATTAAAAAAAAAAGAGGCCACAACGAGTCTAACAAAAATAGTTCTAGAAACAGTAGCTATTTAACCCAAACGTCCTTTGAACTAAACTGGTGGTTTGCCTAATAATTCCACATTTCATTGGCCAGCAGAAGAGAGGGTTTTATAAAGCAATGGCGATTTTGTAATTGGGAGCTAGGCACCAGCTACAATTAAGTCACCGTAATTTGTAAACTCGTAAGGCAGCTGCTAAACCACCTATTTTAGTGGCGAAGAATCAGCAGAAGGATTCGGCTATGGTGAGAGTCAGCAACCTGTGGCTCCGGAGCCGCATGCGGCTCTTATGGGACCTCTGCTGGGGCTCCCTGTCGGGTGATCACACCACTGGCTGGCCCTGCCCCTCGCCCTCCCCTCCCAGTCACGCCTCACTTGGCCTGAGAAGGTCAGGGCGACGACGGGGGATGGAGAAGCGGCCGGGGTAGAGACAGATACAGAGAGAGGGGGAGAGAGAGAGACAGAGAGATACAGAGAGAGGGGGAAACAGAGAGATACAGAGAGAGGTGGGGAAGGGAGAAAGATCAGAAGGGTTTTGTGGTTCCCGGTGTTTTTTTAACAACCAGTTCTCTGCCCTAATGACCAGCTGGGTAGGCGTGGCTGGGGGGGGGGGTCATGTGACTGGTGGAAGTGTGTGACGTTGAGTTGGCCACTCCCACCCAGGTTTTGCGGCTCCCGGTGTTTTCTTTTCTGTGGGAAACGGGTCCAAATGGCTCTTTTGAGTGTTTAAGGTTACAGACCCCTGGGCTATGGGGAACGAACGCTCTACTTCGCGAGACCCGGCCCAGCGCCATCTCCCACCTGGCCTCTGGGCTTACCTGTGGTCACAATAGTTGCACTTGTAAGGCCGCTCCTCGCTGTGCCTGAAGCGGATGTGGTTGCGTAGTGAGGAGGGTAGAGGACAGGTCATGTCACAGAGGGGGCACTTGTAGTGGTTGACTGCTCAGGAAAACAGAAACACACACGTAAAAAAAGGTCATTCCCGAAGGGAAAGTTCACCAAGAGGAGAGGAAAGGAGAGGGGGGGGGGGAAGCTTCCTTGTGGCATCTTACCGTGATTTCTCATATGATCCCTCAACAATCTCTCTGTGGCAAACCTTTTGGAGCAGTGAGAACATTGGAATCGCTGTTCTGTGAAGCAGAGGCAGAAACTAAAGGACACATCTCGTTTGGAGAGAATCTTTATCAGCAACTGCTTAGGACAACTTCTCCTTAAGTCCATCATAGTTTTAACTAGGAAACAGCATGCTAGACCAGGGGTCTGAAACCTTAAATACTCAAAGAGCCATTTGGACCCGTTTCCCACAGAAAAGAAAACACCGGGAGCCACAAAACTTGGGTGGGCATGGCCAACTCGATGTCACTCACCAGTCCACCAGTCACATGACCTCCCCCCAGCCACGCCTACCCAGCCGGTCATTAGGGAAGAGAACCGGTTGTTAAAAAACACCGGGAACCACAAAATCTTTTTGACATCTCTCCCTCCCTCCCTCTATATATCTATGTCTCTCTCTCTCTCCCCCACTCTCTGTATCTCTCTGTCTCTACCCTGGCCACTTCTCCATCTCCCGCCGTCGACCTTACCTTCTCAGGCCAGGTAAGGAGTGACGGGGAGGGGAGGGCGAGGGGCGGGGCCAGCCAGTGATGGGATCACCTGACAGGGACCCACAGCACAGGGCCCAAAGAGCCACATGCTGCTCCGGAGCCCCAGGTTGCTGACCCCTGTCCTAGACCAACCCGAGTCCAAAAATTCTAGAGGGTTCCTGGAAGCCGGACATTTAGACAAATTAGCCATCAACAGGCACACTGAGATAAACAGCATCCACATACCATTTAAAAGAGACAATAAAAAAAAATCTAAAAAAGGAAACAAAACAGACCTAAACACTTCCTCTCCAGCAGTTAACACCCAAATGAGCAGAGATTAATATCAAGATTAATACCACACAATTAAGCAGGAAACAACAGGCCAATCAAGGGATTTCCAAGAAGAAAACAACACTCCCGCCAACACCAGCAGGGCAAGCCACTTGTAAATAAGCAGAGAGCAAAACCTCCTCCCTTTTAGCAAGGATGATGTAACCTAGTCGGGTAATGAAACGTCTGCAAGAAAACAGCCAAGCTCTGCGAGCACCAAGGAGCCCCACAATTTCCTCTCTTCCAGATGTCCACTTCCTTCCTAGGATTTGTAAGTCAAATCTTAACCAGACCCAAACTCATGTTGGTTAGCAAGCTTGACCACTTTTACGGTTCCGGGCTGAACGTGATGATGGAGCTCAGGTACTCACGTTCTAAAGCCGTCTGTCGGCGGATGTGATCGAAGAACTTGGTGTTGTTGGAGAACATGCCACCACAAGTGGGACATGCCACCACCTTCTCCTGGGTGTGGCTGCGCAGATGTTCCCGCAACTTACATCGGCCTTTGAAGGTGCAGTCACACTCTGGAACAAAGGAAGGCAATGCTTGAGGGTTCCAAGATGGTGCAAGCCAAAAACTTATCTGGCATGTTTTGGCTTATTGCTTTGAGCTTGGCATGGAAGAGTCCCTTAGAAACCCTGGGATTCTACATTAGCTTTTTTTTTTTAATGGATTTTCAGGAACTGCTTCGTTTTTTTTATCTGCATGAAAGGGAGGAGGAGGATTCTCCCCATATAAATTGCCTAGCAGTCATAAGATGAAATGTTTGTGTATCTTTTATTTATTTGCACAGAGGTAAGTAACATTTTACTGGGGGAAACAAACAGATGATAAAATGTGTGAATCATGGAAGTAGTATTTATAGATCGTATTTTTAAAAAATGCACATCTAGTACTTTTTTAAGGCAATGTTGTATATGTATACAGGCAGTCCTCAACTTATGGCCACTATTGGGAACAGAATTTCCATGGCTAAGGAAGGTTGATCCATGTTACTGTGAGGATAGTGCAGCGGCCGTAAGTATGAGGCCCAGTTGTAAGTAATTTTTCAATGCTGTTGTAACTTCAAATGGACATTAAATAATTGTGTTGAGGACTACTTGGGGTAGTATTCTATAGTATCCTATATAAACAATTACTACCAACCTGCCTTCCATGGAGGACCTGTATACTGCACGAGTCAAAAAGAGGGCTGTGAAAATATCTACAGACCCCTCGCATCCTGGACATAAATTGTTTCAACTCCTACCCTCAAAACGAGGCTATAGAGCACTGCAAACCAGAACAACTAGACACAACGACAGTTTTTTCCCCAAATGCCATCACTCTGCTAAACAACTAATTCCCTCAACACTTCAAACTATTTACTAAGTCTGCACTACTATTAATCTTCTCATCGTTCCCATCACCCATCTCCTCCCACTTATGACTGTATGACTGTAACTTTGTTGCTTGTATCCTTATGATTTATATTGATATTGTTTCCTGATTGCTTACTTGTACCCTATGACTATCATTAAGTGTTGTACCTTATGATTCTTGATGAACGTATCTTTTCTTTTATGTACACTGAAAGCGTATGCACCAAAGACAAATTTCTTGTGTGTCCAATCACATTTGGCCAACAAAAAAATCTATTCTATTCCATTCCATTCCATTCCATTCCATTCCATTCCATTCCATTCCATTCCATTCCATTCCAATCCAATCCAATCCAATCCAATCCAATCCAATGTTTTTCTTGTTTAATTTTGCCTCAAGACTACAGGAAAAGTTTGAAGAGTTTAAAAAAAAAAGAACTCAACCAGCAAAGGTTCTATAATGCACGATCAATTCTTACCTTTCCACCCACAGAAGACCATTTGGATCTCTTTTCCAATTGCCTTGTACTCTGCGCAGAAACTGTGGTCTTCCACGTGCCTGTAGAACCATTCAGGGTTATCAAAGGCTCGCTGGTGGGGAGACAAAGTAAAGGAAGGATATATTCTGAGCACACACACAGTTTATCAGCCAATAAATAGACCTATTAAAGCAGGGATCTCCAACCTTGGGCCATGAGCCTCGATGGCGCAGTGGTTGGAGTGCAGTACTGCAGGCTACTTCCGCTGACTGCCGGCTGCCTGCAATTTGGCAGTTCAAACATCACCAGGCTCAAGTGTCAGACCTGGAAGCCATCTGAGCCTTCAGACCTGCCACAAATTCTTTTTTTTTTTGAAAAGCTTTTTCAGTTTTATTTCTTATACACATAATATAAAATGTACATTTTCTTATACATAATTAATCATACATATACATGTTTTCCTTAAAGAAAGCACTAAAATAAGGCATTTTAATTACATTCGGAGTTGCTCTTCTACTCTTTCTTCCCTCATTTTGCAACAAACCTTCTTCTTCTTCTTTCTTTCCCTTTCCTCTACTTTCTCCTTCCTCCTCTCCTACCTCATCCTACTTCCCCTTCCTTTCCCCCACTCCTCTCTTCTTTCCCCCTTCTCCCCTACTTCTGTCCCCCGCCCTTCCTTCCTCTCCTTTTCCCTTCCTTCCTTTCATCTCACTCCCTTCTCCTCTTCCTACCCTCTACTCCTCTCTCCTTTCTATCTTCTTTGCTGTGGAATATTCTCCTTGTTTGGCCTGCCTCAAATTCTACTGTGGGAAAATAGGAGAGGGGAATTGTATGGCGTGAAGATGATATGTAGTCAAAATAACTTTTTTTCCAGAAAGTCAAGGCCGATGTGCCCTGCAGCTGTGCTGAGAAGACTGGGGAGGTATCTTCTGTTCCGGAGGGTACCTGATTGGTTTGTGTGATGGACGTGTGGGTGATGGGCAAGGACTTGAACTTTCTTTTGGGTGAGGAAAACCCGGAAGCTCTCAGAGTTGGGTTTTCCCAGATGTGCCAATATGACATCTCTAATAACAAATAGCTTTGAGGAAACTCAAGCCTCGGAGTTAGATTTCGTTGGGAGTGTTACTTGGAAGCCTGACATTAAGGTTGACTCAGCCTTCCATCCTTCCGAGGTGGGTAAAATGAGGACGCAAAATTGTTGGGGGAAATAGGCTGACTCTGTAAACCACTTAGTGAGGGCTGTAAAGTTGTATATAAGTCTAAGTGCTGTTGTTTTTGCCAACTTTACGTTTTAAAGTTGGAGACCCCTGCATTAAAAGATGTTATTCCCATAATCAATATCACACTTTCTAAAAGCTTAATAAATCCCATCCAGGAGCTCTGCATACACATGGAAGTTTATACACACTCCACTCCACCCTGGGGGAGAATTAATCTTTACAAGCTGGCTAACAATAATCTGTGTCCTCCTTAACATGGCTCCATTCACTAAATTTCTTGTGAGATCATCTCAAGGCATTCCGCATTTTCCTGTTGGCACACAATTTTACACTTCTCTGGAGGTTACAACCAGAGACCTGGAATGGGGGAAAAAGGGGGCAGCTATAGTTTCAGAAAAAGGAGGCGTGGTGGCTCAGTGGCTAAGACACTGAGCTTGTCGATTGAAAGGCCGGCAGTTCAGTGGTTTGAATCCCCAGTCCCGCGTAACGGGGTGAGCTCCCGTTGCTTGTCCCAGCTTCTGCCAACCTAGCAGTTCGAAAGCAGGTAAAAAAATGCAAGTAGAAAAATAGGGACCACCTTTGGTGGGAAGGGAACAGTGTTCCGTGCGCCTTTGGCGTTGAGTCATGCGGCCACATGACCACGGAGACGTCTTCGGACAGCGCTGGCTCTTCGGCTTTGAAACGGAGATGAGCACCGCCCCCTAGAGTCGGGAACGACTAGCACATACGTGCGAGGGGAACCTTTACCTTTATAGTTTCAGAGGTCAATTTCCAAAATGAATACAGGTAGGCCTCAACTTACAACAGTTCATTTAGTGACCGTTCAAAGTTACTACGGCACGGAGAAAAGCGACTTATGAAAGTTTTTTCACACTTATGACAGTTGCAGCATCTCCATGGTCACATGACCAAAATTCAGATACTTGGCAACTGAGTCACTAGCGAAGTCCACGGAGAAGCCAGATTCACTTAACAACCTTGTTACTAACTTAACAACTGCAGTGGGTCACTTAAGGTCGCAAAATGGGGCAAAACTCATTTAACTGTCTCGCTTAGCAACCTAAATTTTGGGGCTCAATTGTAGTCCTAAGTTGAGGACCATCTGTATAAAGGGAACCTAGGTTTAGGAATGTCATACTTATATGCTACGGGATTTCCAGGGATTAGTCCTAGAGATACCATTATGTTTATTAAATAGCAAAAAAAAAATATTCTAAGCATTTTCCACACGGGCACACCATTTTGTACATGTTTCAGAACGAGGCTTCTGTAAATTCAAATTTAAACTAGGAGTGGAGTGTTCCGAAAACATTCCCGCATTGTTTTCAGGATAATTGAGAGGGAGAAGTGAACATGTTTGCATAATCTCTTCAATAATTTATACAATTCGTTTTGGTCTGATAAAGCAATGTACTTAGGTCCATCCCGCAGTCATCGCAGCGCGCCAAGAATCTGTCTGAAGCTGGTTGTGTATCCTTGCACTGTGCAGTGGACACACTCAACACAATAAGTCTAACAGAACTGCCATTTTGAGCTTCGGCTTCATTCTCGCTTTGCTAGATGCCAGCCTGCCAAAAACTAAGGGAGGGAAGGAATTGCTGGGATCCCAGGGAAAAGGGGAAAACCAAAACTACTCATTGTGCCATTCTGAGACATCAGCTCGTGGTGCCAAGGCCAGAGGCCTGGGAGGAGATATACCACAGCTAATTATCTAGCCTACAGTTCCCGAAACAAATCCTTGAAATGTAATTGGACAATAGACAGATAACAAGGGGGAGGAATGACGAAAGGGAAGGTTAACTAGGAAAGCTTCCCACGCAAACATTAGTTCTGGCTTCGCTGTACTGTAACCACTTGGGTCTTTAGTAAAAGTATGCCTTTCGCACAAATGGAGTCCAGAGACTTCCTTTCCTAAGGATCCAAGCCAGGGCAGGTGTGATAACATCACTGGGAAAAACCGCCCATCTTCCCATCCCATCTCTCACCTCACAGTATTCCCAAAGACAGAGGAAGTTCTCTTGGATCTCAGGGATAATGTTCCGGCTCTGGAAGTCCAGCTGGCAGGGAGTCAAGTCAGACTGGCTCTGTAAGACGTGCAGGCCCCACTGCTTCAGCTTGGTGTGGTAACAGTGGAAGTAAACATGGCGGACGAGCTCCGCAGAACTCTCGGGGGAACAAAAGCCACATTCCTGCCAGAGGCAAGCGTATTCTTCTGGGGAGGGAAAAAAACAGAAAGGTCATAGAGCCAAGCACGAAGCTTACCTGCAAGAGACAGACTTACATTATGAATTTCCACTTAGTAATTGGTCTTGGTCACCCCTCCCATTTCTGGATGAGATTTTATAAAACAGAAGCTCTTCTGATTTAACACTAGAGCTTTTAATTAAAAAAAAGAAGGCAGGAAAAGTTAACTTTCTCAGGCTTTTCTCAACTAACCACCTCTTTTTTTAGCTGATTCATGCTCTCACTAACTTTTCAAACCCAGTTTAGCTTAAGCCTGCCTTCTCCACGCATCCCTTGCCTACAGCAATTCTCACCCTTCGCCTGTTTCAATTTTACACTGATGTACGTTAACTAGGGCAGTGAAGGGGCTGCAACTTCTCCCTTGCAATTCCAGTGGGAGCTTTGGGCAAACCCCCGTGGCTTACCGGACTCTCTGCAATAAGAAAGACCAATAGGCTGGCTGCCTGGCATTGAACCAGAAAGGTAATTTAGAGGAGATGGGGTTTTCTAATGAAACCAATCCATTCTTTGGATTGGAGGAGGAAGGGAATACAGAGAAGCATTGTGCCAATTTTCAGAGAGGAACGCCACACGGCTCATATTAAAAGCAAATAAGAGTCACAGCAATGTCCAAGGAGGTCAAAAAAGTCAGGGTGATAGCCCCAGCCAGGCGATCAAAGCCCCAACCCTTTTTTATCTGCATCACAGCTTGACATCCTGCTACCCCTCCTAGAACCTTTGCTGCACTGAGAATCAAACCTGCAGAAAAAACAATGGCTACCAACCTGCCTTCCATTCAGGACCTGTATACTGCACCAGTCAAAAAGAGGGCTGTGAAAATATTTACAGACCCCTCGCATCCTGGACACAAACTGTTTCAACTCCTACCCTCAAAACGACGCCATAGAGCACTGCACACCAGAACAACTAAACACAAGGACAGTTTTTCCCCCGAACGCCATCATTCTGCTAAACAAATAATTCCCTCAACACTGCCAAACTAGTTACTAAGTCTGCGCTACTATTAATCTTCTCATCGTTCCCACCACCCATCTCCTTCCACTTATGACTGCACGACTGTAACTTTCTTGCTTGTATCCTTGCGATTTATATTGATTATATTTCCTAGTATGATTCGATTGCTTTATTGTACCATATGATGGGGGGTTGTGCCTTGTGATTCTTGTCAAGTGTACCTTGTCTTTTTATGTACACTGAGAACATGTGCACCAAAGACAAATTCCTTGTGTGTCCAGTCACACTTGGCCAATAAAAAATGCTAATTCTATTCTATTCTAACCTGCCCTGCGTGGCCCTTACCAAGAGAATCCATTTCATTGTCCTCCTCCTTGCTCTGGAGATGCTGCTGCAGGTGCTGCGAGACGTGTTCGCAAAAGTCTTCCATCTTTGAGGCCACAAAGCTGCAGATTTCCCATTCACACTGCAGGACCAAAGTCTCTTTCTCCCCTATCTTCCCAGGAGGCATGGCCACAATCCTGCAGGGCAATCGGAGAAGGGGAGGGGGTGTCTCTCTCACATCCCGAAAGAGGTCTTCCGTTGCCTTCCCTCCAGTCTCGGAAAGGGATTGATGGGAAGAGCTGGAATTCTGCCCAACGCACCTCCCGACTCCAATTATCCTGTGGATTTTACGGTCTTTACAAAAGCATCCTCGTCCAATTCCGCAATCCCAAGGATTTGCTGTGAGAAAGAGCTTCAGAGCAAGCCGCCTGCAATGAATTTCCAGCGAAGTCACAACCAACTTCCTTCGGTCCAAAGGGCAGGGCAGGCAGTAAAGGGGAAAAAAAGTATATATAAATGCATATACATATATTATAATATATTGCATCTTATGCTGTATGGTGCTACATATATATTACCTCTTAAACATTCTATAGACCTGCTGTGTATAGTATAGACAACAGTTACACACACAGTTCTATGGATGGATGGATGGATAGAAAGAGAAGATAGATAGATAGATAGATAGATAGATAGATAGATAGATAGATAGATAGATAGATAGATGGATGGATGGATGGATGGATGGATGGATGGATGGATGGATGGAT
>WNWU01000071.1:1914699-1937756 GCA_012654045.1 Ptyas mucosa
GGAAGGAAGGAAGGAGAGACAAAGAGGAAGGGAGGGAGGGAGGGAGGAAGGGAAGGAAGGAAGGTCTAAAAGGCTAATTTCTAAGCCTTGTTTCTGCCAAGCAAGTCCACCAATGTTGTTATGATCTCCTTTTATGATCAGATTCAAACTCTACCAGGTTCTTCGGATATCGATCAAACCATGGACAGCCAGAAAGAGGGAAGAGGAGGAGGAGGAGGACATCCCAATCCAGCTGGACTCCAGGTCCAAATTTTCAGCCTCCGTCCTGCCCTCTTAAGCATTCCTTCCTTTCCCTGGAGGGCTTCGTTGCCTCCTTTCTTCTCCTCAAACTCCTGTTCCAACTTGCTAGGATGGAAAGCAATCTCAGCCTGGCTGGGTTTACGATTGGCACACCCAACCTTCCCCCACCCCTCCACCCCCACCCCTCACCCCAGCTCTTCAGGCTGTTGCGACATCTCTTTGGAGGCCTTTTGTCAAGCCACGCTTGGCCAGGAAAATCACCGCAGAGAGAAAAAAAGGCATTCCAGCCATTCTGGACTTTGCCCCCAAGACAAGCGTGGCTTCAGGAAAGCAAGCAGGTGGAGTAGAGTTGGGGTGGCCTGGGCTTGTCCGGAACAGATTCTCCCACTCGATAAGAGTCCTCCTCTGCCTGCAATCTGCTCTTTGGGCCCTGCCCCGGTTTTCTGCTGCCAGCAACTGCCTGCAGGACACACAAAACACACAGCCACGCAGGCTCGAAGCCAAGGCATTCTCCGGCAGCTCGTGTGATGAAGATGAAAGACCATTGCTGGCGCATCTGTCTTTCTGCTGGTTGTACAGTAGGGAGCCTAGCCTTGCGTTGAGTGGCATCCTTCTAAAACACGGTTTCCCAGCCTTGACAGCTTTAAGAACGATTGGCCTCCAGAAATTGTGGATGCTCCATCACTGGAGGGTTTTAAGAAGAGACTGGACAGCCATTTGTCTGAAATGGAATAGGGTTTCTTGCCTGAGCAAGGGGTTGGACTAGAAGACCTCTAAGGTCCCTTCCAACTCTGCAATTCTGTTATTCTGCTATTCTTCCTTCCTTCCTTCCTGCCTAACAATAAATGTCCAGTCTCTTCCCACTCAGATTTGTTAGACTAAAAGGCGAAAGATTTATACGATCTGAAGAGAAACCAGAGTACCAGGGAATCAGGTACTCCGGAGACAGATGGGATACCTATGGAATTGTATAAGAAAATTTCTGATTCAGTGGGACAACATATGACCGAAGTTTTTAATGGAATTATTTTGGAGGGTCGGATCCCAAATTCCTGGACCGAGGCCTATATCTCCCTGATTCCCAAGGCAGAAACAGATTCATCGTTGATCCACAATTATAGGCCTATATCCCTCCTGAATACTGATTATAAGATCTTTGCCTCAATCTTAGTGGGGAGAATGAAAAAATTTTCAAACCACTATATACACAGAGACCAGAATGGGATTTTGCCACACAGACAAATAAGGGACAATGTGAGGACGATAATAGATGCAATGGAGTACTATGAGACGTTTGCAGATAAGGAAGTAGCATTTCTTTTTATTGATGCTCAGAAGGCCTTTGATAGGGTTAGCTGGAAGTTTATGTTTGCCTTGTTAGAAGGGATGGAATTTGGAGACAATTACATGTGGGCGATAAGATCTGTTTACTCAACTCAAATAGCTAGAGCTTTAATCAATGGGGAAGAAACGGGCAAGATTGAAATCAGAAAAGGCACGAGACAAGGATGCCCACTGTCCCCACTCTTATTCCTACTTACACTAGAACCTCTCCTAAGGGAAATTAGGAGGAATCAGGGAATAAAAGGGCTGAAGGTGAGATCTGAAGAATATAAAATTCAGGCTTATGCGGATGATTTGGTTTTTATTGTAGAGGATCCCTTAGATTCAGGTAAAAACTTACTTCAGGAGATAGAGAACTACAGTAGAGTTGCAGGTTTCCGAATTAACAAAGATAAGACAAAGATTATAACAAAGAATATGGCACGGAACCGATGGAGTTAACTGGAGAGAGAATTAGGCCTTCAAGTGACTAAAAGAATAAAATATTTGGGTGTCTGAATGTCTTCTAAAACTACGTCTATTATGGTAGATAACTACACAAAGTTGTTAGCTCAAACAAAGATAGATTTAGAGAAGTGGGAACACCTGCAACTCTCCTTACTCGGTAGGATAGCTACGATTTAAAACCCATGTGCTCCCGAAATGGAACTATTTATTCCAGACTGCCCCCGCGAGATTGGATAGTGGTTTTTTTAAAATGGTTAGATAGTTTTGTGAGGAAATTTGTTTGGCAGACGAAGCAGCAGCCCCGGATAAAACTTAAAATGCTTCAAGAGGCACCTTGTAGAGGGGGATTTGGTTTACCAAAATGGGAGTTCTATTACCAAGCGGCTAATTTAACTTGGATTAGAGATTGGGTACTTTTAAATAGGAAGAGGATTCTTACATTGGAGGGTTATGATTTGTGACAAGGTTGGCACCATTTTCTATGGAGAGAGAGGGTGGGGTAAGAAATGTGGATATTTTAAGAGACACTACCTTCGGAGAATCTTATTAGAATCCTGGGAAAGGGTTAGGAATAGGTATTATTCAATGATTCCGATTTTGTTTGCCCCACTAGAGGCAGTAACACACTCCGCACTACATAATAAGGAAATATCATTGACATATCAGGACTTGCTTGATCCCCAAGGGGAGCTGAGGACCCGTGAGGAGCTTATGAACCAGGGCAAGAAGGTAGACTGGTGGGCTTATGCCCAAATACAGTCAAGATTCTTCTCGGTTGGACTACTGTAACGCCCTCTACATGGGGCTGCCCTTGGGATGCACCCGGAGGCTACAGCTAGTCCAGAATGCGGTCGCGCGGGTTGTTATGGGGGCTTCTCGTTACTCCCGTGTGACGCCTCTCCTGCGCGAGCTGCACCGGCTGTCGGTGGTCCTTCAGGTCCGTTTCAAGGTGCTGGTGCTCACCTATAAAGCCCTACATGGCTTAGGCCCGGGGTACCTGCAGGATCAACTCCTGCCATCCTCCCATCGTCCTGTGTGCTCCCATAGAGCGGGCCTCCTCAGGGTGCCGTCAGTCAGACAATGTCGGCTGGCGGCCCACAGGGGGAGAGCATTCTCTGTGGGAGCGCCGACCCTCTGGAATGGGCAGCCCACCGGGCTTAGGACAGCCCCCGACCTCCTCTCCTTCCGCCATGAACTGAAGACGTGGCTCTTTCATCAAATGGGCTGATCCGCTAGGGTGATTTTTATATTGAAATAATTTTAATCAATTTTTAATTGGATTTTAATTTTTATGTAATTTTTCGTTTCGGGAATGTTTTCCTTGTAAGCCGCCCTGAGTCCTTCGGGAGAAGGGCGGCATATAAATTACATAAATAAAAATAAAATAAATAAGAGTCAGAAGGGACAAAGGAAAGGAGGGAATCATTACAGGAGTTAGATAAAATTTTTTAAGAAGAAATTTTAAATATTTTAATTGGTTTGTTAGTTTTAAATTTGGGGGCCAAATTTATATATATTTTAATTGCTTTTAATATTTGTATTTCATGTTTTTATTTCTGGCTGTACACCACTGAGTCCTCAGGGAGAAGGGCGGTATATAAATTGGAAATAAAATATAAATTGGAAATAAAATAAATACGGGGAATCGGAAAAAAATTACTTTCAAGGTGCTACCAGTTATCGGTATCACGATGGATTGGTGAGGAGGTGATTAAAGATACTATGATTGCCTGGGGGAGGAACCTCGGATCTTCTCCAGATCTGGACAAATAAATGGGAGGCGATATGGAACAGGAATATGAAACTTACTTTGGCAACCCCCTACAAGGAAAATATTTATAAAATGGTCTATCGTTGGCACATCCCCCCGACAGGAATTGCAAAAATGTTCCCGGGAGCTTCTCCAATATGTTGGAAGTGTGGGAACAGTAATGGGAGATACTACCACCAATGGTGGACCTGCCCTAAAGCAGGCAAATATTGGTCCAAGGTCCGGAACTGGATAGTGGAAATTACAAGTTATAATATAGAGCTGAAACCAGAAGTTTTCTTATTGGGAATGAAACCAGATAAAATAACTAAGGAAAAATGGTACTTGATCCTCCATATCACTACCGCAGCTAGGATATTATACGCGCAAGAGTGGAAAAATGAATTCATACCCGCAGAGAATAAACTGATTTGGCAAATTTCAGAATGCGCAGAGGCCGATCGGTTAACGAAATTACTTAGGAACCAAAAAGATTCTGATTATTACGAATGTTGGAATCTATGGTATATTTGGGTGAAAGAAAAAAGTGGGAAATGAAATGGATCTTATTAGCAATCTAAATTGTATAGGCACATATTTGTGTACGTTGGTTGCAATAATTTTTTTTTTTTAATTTGATTTATATGCCGCCCTTCTCCGGAGACTCAGGGCGACTTACAATGCGCTAAGCAATAGCCTTCATACTTTTGTATATTTATACGAAGTCATCTTATTGCCCCCACAAACTGGGTCCTCAATTTACCTACCTTAGAAAGGATGGGAGGCTGAGTCAACCTTGAGCCTTGGTGAGATTCGAACCTGCAATAATTGCAGGCAGCTGGTGTTAATAACAGGGTGCTTTAGACCACTGTACTATCCAAGGCTCTTTGTATGTATATATGTAAAGAATTGGTTTTTTTAAAAAAAATGGAAATAAACTTATTTTTTTAAAAAAAAACATTTGTTAGACTACAATTCCCATTATCCCCAGCTAGCATTATTGTTTGGAGTGATGAAACTGTAGCCCAATAGATCTGGGAAGAGGATAAATTTTTGCATAATCTCCCAAGTTTCCACCTCATTTCTGAAACTGGAAACCAAAACAAAATAGTCCTTGCCAGCTGAAGTTCTAAACTGGTTAGGTTAACTTTCTCCATAAGTGAAAAATAGCATTTAATTCCAACAGTCTTTGTCTTCTCTGCTTCCTCTTCAAATAAAAATTGACCTCTTCTGCTTGGATTAAAATTGCCCACGGCCAGCCACAAAATAACAATAAAAAAATATTTTCATATTTTGGACATCCATCAATCTAGATTCTAGATAACCATGCAGTTTTATTTTTGCAGTTTAAACAGCAGATCTCCCTTTTAGATAAACTTCCTGCGTTTTGAGATCCAAGAGCTCCAATCATACTGTTTAAAAAGGCAAAATAAATGCCCCCATTTTCAACCACTGTTGCTTTTTCGGAAAAGGGAAGACCAAGATAGACCTCATCCTCTGGAAACAAATTTGCAGAATGTTCCCGACTCTAGGGGGCGGTGCTCATCTCCATTTCAAAGCCGAAGAGCCACTGCTGTCTGAAGGCGTCTCCGTGGTCATGTGGCCAGCATGACTCAACGCCAAAGGCACATGGAACGCTGTTCCCTTCCCACCAAAGTCCCTATTTTTCTACTTGCCTTTTTTACCTGCTTTCGAACTGCTAGGTCGGCAGAAGCTGGGACAAGTCACGGGAGTTCACCCTGTTACGCGGCACTAGGGATTCGAACCGCTGAACTGCTGACCTTTCGATTGACAAGCTCAGCGTCTTATCCACTGAGCCACCGCATCCTTCATATGCATATATGCAGAGCGCATCCATTTTTGCTTGGAGGATATTTATTAATAAGGTTTTTTTTCCTACTGTACAATTTTGGTTTTTATTTATTGTTCTTACTTATTCTTGCTGGTCTTCCGGAGTTATCTTTGATGGGATGGGCTAATATATAAATTTGATTGATCGATTGATCGATCGATCAATCAATCAATCTTTCTCATACCACTACCAGAACTCCAGGGTTAAAATTTGCAGGCCTCTTTTAAACTTTCACAGCCAATTATTACAGGTCAGGAATCCATACTACGAGTCAGTCCTTGTTTTAAAAATCATTTTAGAGTTTACATTCTATATTGTTCTAGATGAGAAAGTTCTTATTTTAGAGAGGAACAGTTGGGAATGGGTGGGTAGATCCTTGAGCAAGCATCCACAGCAGTTTATAAACCCCTTAGGTCAGGGGTCTTCAACCTTGGCCACTTTAAGCCTGGAGGACTTCAACTCCCAGAATTCCCCAAGGAATTCTGGGAGTTGAAGTCCTCCAGCCTTAAAGTGGCCAAGGTTGGAGATCCCTGCCTTAGGTCATGTCTTACCACCTCCCTTCCGCACTCAGAGTTTCAAATATCTAGCTAACAGTCTCTGAATTTTAAGGGGTGGCCGAGCCCCCAAACCACCCTCTCTGCTGATAAAATCCTTCCCGATTACTTTCTCACACTTCTCCAGTGTCACATAACCCTTTTCAGATTATGCAGTTTTATTTTTTTAAAAAAAAGAAAGAAAGAAGGAGAACAGCATTTCCACTTGCAAAAGATGCTCTGGGAGAATAAACCCCGACCGAAAAGGGAATCACGTCATGAATTCAGTTATGTGTTTTTATCTCCAATCAGGAATATTTGTCGAAGCCTTATTTTTCAACCAAAAACCAAAAAAAAAAAAAATGGAATCGGGGGAACAATGGCCAAATTATATTCATAGTAGATCATTAACAAACGCAGGCTGGGTTTTTCGTTGACTCAGCTGTCCCGGGTTCCTTCTAAGGAAGGATGGGAGGAAAAGGCGTGAAAGAATCCAGATTCAAAATTTAGAAATTTCCTCTGGAGTTGAACTCAACCTCAGGGCGGCCTTGCCTGTGATTGCAAGGCCAGAACTGGGGGGGTGAGTGGAAATAGCCAACTTTCTAAAGACAGGAGGCTCCCACAATGCAAATCGGAGTAGCTGTCGCAAAGGAGACGCTTAAAAATCACACCCACGTTGGGGGAAAAAAGGAGGGGAGTTAGGCAAAAACTGGGGGGCACATCAAAGACCCCAGGAGCTCGCAGAATGAGGTCCCCCATTCACCCACAGTTGTCGCTTGCAGGACTCAATGCTATTTTCCTGTCCACTCCACTTCCCTATTCAAGGCCCTCTTTGTCCACAAATACATCAGGAAGCCCCCCCAATGTACCCCGATCCCCGGGTCTCCCCAAACTTTCCCAGGGAAGCGTCATCAGGTGCCAGGGGGGCACGGAAGTGCCAGGGAGGGCCTAGAATTGGGCACCTGTGAAACTGTGGGTCCTCTTTGGGGGCGCCTGCCTCGTTTGGGGCCGGGGAGCTAAAAAGCTGGACAGGACCCCCAAGGGGGGGTTCCAGGAAGATGGGGCCGGTGGATCTTGTTCCCCCAGACCCTGTCCTAGATGGGGCTAGGCTAGGTTTTCCTCCAAGAGAGTCCATTTTCTGAAGCCTTTGAATATTCAAATTGAAACTATCGCGCAATCCTTGATTGTCAAATCAATGGATTCTGGAGGTTTTAAATACTTGGCTTGTGGGGAGAAAAATTCAAACTTATATCCGTAGGTATAAAAGATTAATATTGTTTGTCTCCCAGTCAAGAGCTGCATCAAGGTCTTAGAATTCTTTTTTAATCCCAAAATTCCTGTTTTCTTGCATGTTTCCCTTCTGCTTTAGGGAGCCCAGCTGAGTGTCCTTGATCTGGTCACCGTTGGGGGTGGACAGGCAATTGCTCGATTTTCTGTTCCTGAAGAATGTCAGGTAAGTCAAAATTGAATCTTGGGTGGGGTTTTTTTGGGGGGGGGTGTGGGGTCAGAGTCCATCTCTCCCATGCCTTTTGGGGTTAGCTTGCCTTCCAAGGATTTTTTTTATTTTTATTTTTTAAAGGGGAAAAAGAAGGGAGAGAAAGGGAAAACAAGAGTGAGAGAATCCCAAATTCGCAGAGCAATGAAGTAGAATGATTTTAAGGGCATGCATGTTAAACCAAATCCGGTGTAAACTCATATACATAAAATCCACAAACACTCTCTCTCTCTCTCTCTCTTTCTTTCACACACACACACACCCAGTGCCGCTGCACCAGAGCTGCACGGTGGAAACACACTGCCGTTCCCAGCTGTGAATGCTCTGGAATGTGGCTACTGCAAAGATGGTTGTTGAAATCACTCTTTGGGGGAGAGGGGGAAAAAATAGAAGAAGAAGGGAAAAAAAGTTTGTGAAGTTATGTGGATAATTCTTAATCCGTCTGGTTAAAACGTGCATTTTTTTCCTCCCCAAAAACGGAGACTGAATTTTTGGCATTTCAGGCTGGGGGAAAAGCAGGGTTGCAAAGTATTTTTTTTTTAACGTGTATGTGTCTGCGTGTGCGCGCGCGCGTCTGTACCCCCAAACCCCCCAACCCAACTGAATTGCAATTTTGATAAAAGAAGGGAGGAGCGCTTCCATCTGACGCCCCCCAAATTCTGGCTTTGGAAAGGAAAGACGGGTTAGTCGGGCGCCAGAGAGAGAGAGAGAGAGAGAGAGAGAGAGAGAGAGAGAGAGAGAGAGAGAGAGAGAGAGAGAGAGAGAGAGAAGGAAGGCGCCCCTCCCTTTTGGGGGGTGCGAGGCTGCTCAAGGGAGACCCCCCCTTCCCCGCCAACCGACTTGGCTCCCCAGGCTCCCCCCACCCCTCCCGTGGCGCGCGATGCTTCCGACGGCCAGCCGCGGCGCTGCCCGCCTGGCCAAGACCTCTTGCGCGCAAAGTGGTTGCGCGCAGCTGGCTCGTTCTTACGACCGCCGGGACGCGATTTGCGGCGTCGGCGCCCGCTTCGCTCTTAGGAGGCGGCTTTAGGGGAGCCGGGAGAGGCGTGCAAAAGGCAGGCGAGAGGGGGAAACGGGGACGTGCGAGGCGTGTTTGGGGGTGCAACTGGCGGAGGGGAAGATGGGCAGGGGTGGAGACCGTTTGGAGGAAAGTTTGTTCCGCTGAGCGACGTCTCCTCCAGCGCCTCTCCCTCTTGTCCTGCCCGGGGAAAGCGAGGCAGGGGTCGGGCCGACGTCCCACTCGCGACCCCCGGACCAGGACCCGCCGGAGAGAGGCATCCAGATGCGCGCCACCTTCTCCGCGCGCGGCTCCGGGGCGCTCTCCAACGGCGTTGGTGCTGGCTTGTGGTTTCCCGACGGCGCCGGGACTCGCCCGTCCGTTCTGCCACCCAGCCCACTCGGGAAGGCACCGTGGCTCCCTCCGGCTGCCCAGCTCGGAGCGCAGCAGGAACGGGGCCCAATCCTCCGCCCCTCCCACCCCTGGCACCGACTCTGGGCGATGCTGCTGCCAGTCCTGCGCCCGCCGCGTTTTGCGCACCGCCGGGGTTTCGCTCCGCTTGCAACCCAGTCCTCCGCGCCCCCTCCGGATATTCCGATTCCTGGAGGGGATGCAGAGACCCCCCCCTCACTCCTCCCAAACGCCCACCCTTTCTCTCCCACTCCAGCCTTCCTTCCTCCTCTTCCTCTCCTCCTCCGATCCCAGGTGCGGAACCACCGGCCGGCTGCCTCTCCTCGCCCTCTTCACCCACCCACCCACCCACCCCCCAAAAAACGAGCGTGCAATTCACTCACAAAGACCTGGGCGCTGCTGCACCACCCAGAGGCGGTGAGGGGCCTCCTCGCTCCGGCGTCAAATCGCAGGACGTGGGGTTGAAAGCACAGAGGAGGCTAAAACTACACTTCCCAGGATGCCTTGAGGGTGGGGGGAGAAACCCAGGTGGTCCAGACCCCCTAGGAGAGCCTGTTTCCAACGAGCTTCTGCAACCTGAAGCCCAGTCCCACTCCCCACCGCAGAGCCCAAGGGGGTCCACCATAAATTGATCTCAAAAGATTTCAGGAAAGTGGGTGCAGAGCCGCAGGTTATCTAAGCACTAGGCCAATTCTAAACCCCGATAAATGGCGAAGGTGGCCAGGTTTAAGGGTTTTGATTGAATGGGTGCTGGATAAGTTACATCCGAAAGGGCAAATCTGGTCTTTAAAAAAAAAAAACCCACGACAACTGCTAAAAAATGGATGCTATTGAAATTGTTCTTAACGGATTCTGAGTTAGAGATGAACAGTAAATAATAAACTTGCCACCTGCCCCAAGTTGCCGAGGGATCCAGACAAGAAATGTGTATGTGCGTGCAAGAAATGTGTGCAAGAAAACTTTTCACCCGCTCCAAGTTGCTGAGGGATCCAGACAAGAAACATGTTTGTGTGCAAGAAATGTGTGCAAGAAATGTGTGCAAGAAAACTTTCCACCCGCCCCAAATTGCTGTGGGATCCAGACAAGAAATGTCTCTTTGTTTGTGCATGTGTGCAAGAGATTCAACACAGCCACGCAGGTCTAAAGTGAGGCCATGGCTTGGGGGCTGAGGTTAAGAGAATTAATCATCCCCTCCCACCCAACCAAGGCAGTGAAAGTTGAATAAAACTTAAAGGCCCGTCCTGTGTTTGGAATCCTTCGGAAAAGGATAGGATCCCAACAGATTACACATCTTTATATAAGGTGATGAATGGAGCACCTAAATTATTTGGGGGAGGGGAGACTGGTGAATAAAAGGGTGATTAAACTCCAGCACTTCCTGGTGTAAGAAGTAGCAATTTTAAGAAAGAGATCCAGCAAATGTATCGGGAGCCAAAGTGATCTCTTTTGGAAGTCTTTAGGTTCAGGGGAAGCATTTGGCTCTTGATCAACTGGAAACACAATTCACTCCCCTTCTTATTAGCTGCTGTTGAGTGGGGCTCTTTTCTTCTTCTTTTTGGGAGCTGCCCAAGGTGTCAGGTTGAGACAAAAGCAGAGATTTAAAGAGGGCAAGTTATAAACGTATTCTTAAAATGTTCTTCTCGGGACTTCTTTTCAAAAGCGTGCTGGGGATTTCTGTAAAAACACAAGGCAGAACTGGGGATCTAGTAAGTAATCCTGCTGAGCTCATCTTAATCGCCCTACAAAAGCTCATTAACAACAACAACAACAACAAAAAAGCCCTTGGCAATTTTTTAAAGAATTCAGTTGGTCTCAGTCTAAATCCTGCCACTGGCATTCAAAGCAGTTGGGGTGTCTGGAGTTTCCCTGTGCTTGGAGATCCAGGTTCAAATTCAGCTTTCACTTTAGACATGCCCTGGGTGATTTGGGGCCAAGAAGGTCCCAGGCTGTGAGCTGATGCAGGAAAGACAGAATGTCAAAAGAAGGGAGGGAGGGAGGGAAGGAGGGAGGAAAGGAAAGGGAAGGGAAGGGAAGGGAAGGGAAGGGAAGGGAAGGGAAGGAAAAGAATTCCATTGGCTGGAGAATTCTGTCAGTTGAAGGAACACATCTTAAAAGTTGACAAAGACTGGTTTAATACAATGGCTAAATCTTGCCAAGCGTGGTTTATTTAATAAACTGTGGTTTATTAAACTGTGGATCAAAGTCAGAAGATGTCAGAGCTGTTGTCATCACACAGCGTGCTAAGCTATCTAACCAGAGTCTTCTAACCAGAGTTGGCTTTAAAGAAGCCACAGCTGGCTGTTTCAGTGCTGTGCGTGTTGCTCTTGGAAGAACGCAGTGGGTTCCAGCTGCTCCTGAAACCTCACCCTGCTCCAGGGCCCTTCCAAGTGTCTTCTCTCTGCCAAAAGGCGTTTCTCGTGCTCTCCTTTCAGGGAAGGCGAAGATCTACCAAGGCGTCCGAGTGAAGATGACAGTGAAGGAACTTCTGCAGCAGAGAAGAGCCAAGCAGGCCACAGTGGCTGAAGCTGTAAGCATCTCCTTTTAAACTCTTCTCAAGTTGAGATATTAAACGAGCCATTCTCAGTAGATCCGCTATGGGGCCCTGGTTGCATTTTCAGTGCTATCATCAACATGAGCACAGATGATGTTACCTAGTTGGGTCATGAAATGCCTGCAAGAAAATATCCAAGCTCAGACAGCATTAAGAACTCCAAAGTTCTCCTCCTCTTCTTCTTCTCCTCCTCCTCCTCTCCTCCTCCTTCTCCTCCTCTCCTCCTTCTCCTCCTCTTCCTTCTCCTCCTCTTCCTTCTCCTCCTCCTCCTCCACCTCTTCTCCTTCTCCTTCTCCTCCTCTCCTTCTCCTCCTCCTCTTCTCCTCCTCTTCTCCTTCTTCTCCTTCTCCTCTTCCACTTCTCCTCCTCCTTCTCCTCCTCCACCTCTTCTCCTCCACCTCTTCTCCTTCTCCTTCTCCTCCTCCTCCATCTCTTCTCCTCCTCCTCCTCCATCTCTTCTCCTTCTCCTCCTCTTCCCCTTTTCCTTCTCCTCCACCTCTTCTCCTTCTCCTTCTCCTTCTCCTCCTCCTCCTCCTCTTCTTCTCCTCCTCCTCCACTCTGCAATCCCCCCTCCTTTCTAGCACTGATGGTGTTATATAGTTGGGTCATGGAAACCACCAAGCTCAGCGAGCACCCAGGACCCCACGGTTAGCTACAGAGATTCTCTTTTATCAACAGATTACTTATCTCCTACTACGCATCAAATAAATTCTTTGGTGGCTCTCAAAAAAAGTGCCATTTTCCTCCAGCTTCCAGCCAGTAGAATCCAAGACCCTCAAGGCTCCACCAAAAGCCCCCTCTTAACAAACTCTGCCCCTCCTAGGCACCTCAGTGTTCTTTCCTTGGCTTTCTTCCAATAACTTGATGAACAAGAATTTGCTTCTGAGCCTCCCTTAAAAAGAGACACCAGACCGCTGGAGAAGTTCTCCTGGGTGGATCTGGCCAAGACGAGGTTGCAGGTGGGCCATTTGTTTCTCCTGCAACCTTCCCACGGTTTCCCGTGGATCTGTTCAACCCCCAAGGATGATCTCAGGAGAACCTGCCTCTTGTTCCTCATTGCTCCTCTCATCGCCAAGGGGGAAAGTAGTCCAGCCCTTGGTCACAATTGCAGCATTTGTTCTCCTGCCAGAGAACTCCGGTTAGAGTTCTTTTCTTTGTTTGTCTTCTCCTCTGGAGGAGAATTTCAAAAGGTCCTTTGAAAAACCGAGAGTTGTTTTCAATTCTTTTGAATCCAGCGTGTGGGTGTGACCCTCCCCACTTTTCCCTTCCTCTGGATTGGTCACAACGGTTGGCTGGGCTGCCTCAGGAAGGTGGGGATGGAATTCACACTTTGGCTTCAGTTGTGGTTCCGTCTCCCGGCCTTTTGTGACTCAGCGTGCCGTATGGATCCCAGCCCATTTGGTAAACTCAACCTCCGAGGACTCACGCCTGAATACAATGTGCAGCCTTGGGCTGCCAAACGCAGTAGGAAAAATCCACCGGTGTGAAAGGCAGGGCAAACCTGGAGGAGAGAATAATCTAGGGCAGTGATGGCTAACCTTTTTGCCATCGAGTGCCAGGAGCGGGGTGGGTGGGGTGTCGCGTGCATGCCCACACCCATAATTCTATGCGCCCTGCCCCCACGCATGCGCTCCACCCTGCCCTCCCCCACTCCTGGCACGTGATGGCACAGTAGCCCTGTATTTTGCTCTCCTCAGCCCCCAGAGCCTTTCTAGGAGTCTGGGGAGGGCGAAAACAGCCTCCGCCCCCAGAGGCCCTCTGGAGGGTGAAAATGGCCCATTTGCCAACTTCCAGTCCCACCAGAAGTTGCCAAATGGGCCCTTTCTGTCTTCCGGAAGGCCTCCGGGGGGATGAGGAAGGCTGGTTTTGCCCTCCCCAGACTCCTAGAAAGGCTCTGGAGGCTGGAGAGAGAGAAAAATGGGCCTTCCTCCCCGCCCACAAGGTCCTTCAGAGGCAGGAAACCGCCTGTTTCCCTTCTTCTGGTGGACCCTGAAGGCCCAAAAATCAGTTGGCCAGTGCGCGCATGCACTGACCTCATATGCCCACCAATATGGCTACACATGCCACCTGTGGCACACGTGCCATAGGTTCGCCATCACGGATCTAGGGAAAAATTACCAGGGCTATCAAAATCCTTCGGGGACCAAAGCCTTCATCGTAATAAACCACTTTGTTCCTTGTCCCAGGAAAAATGTGTTCCTGTTCTCCCACGAAAAGCACCTCAGAGAGGAGTAAAGAAGTATTTACTCCAATGTTCCTCAGTCTTGGCAACTTTAAGATGTGTGGACTTCAACTCCCAGAATTCCCAGAATGGCTGGCTGGGGAATTCTGGGAGTTGAAGTCCACGCATCTTAAAGGGGCCACGTTTGAAAAACTCTGATCTAGTGCAACCTCTGGCCAGGATAGAAATTCTAACTCCTCCAGTATCTTCCTCATCTGCTCACTATCTTGGAAGGTGTTTCTGTCTGTAGGTCTCCTTTGACCTTGGCCTTTAACCTTGGCAAGGACAGGAAAAGCTGAAAAGCAAAGGCAGAACATTCTGGTGAGGTTGCACTGCAAACGTTTGAAATGTCTATCGGCGCGGAAACATTTTTTCTCCACTTTTTGAAAATCACCTCTTCGGTTTCCTGAGCACAAGGCTCTTGCGTTTGATTCAAATATTTCTGGAGTTTGAAACCTCACTTGTTGCATCTCACGGAAAAGGAGCTACTAACAAAGTGAGCAAGCAGAGGAGAGTGCTCAGTTCTAAAGACTCCATCTGCAAATAAGAAATTTTGCCCAGATGTGATTCACTTATACATCAGCATTTTCCTTTCCTTTCCTCCTCCCTTTTCTTTCCTTTACTTTCTTTTCCTTTCCTTTCCTCCTCCCTTTCCTTTCCTTTCCTTTCCTTTCTTTTCCTTTCCTTTCCTCCTCCCTTTCCTTTCCTTTCCTTTCCTTTCCTTTCCTTCTCCATTTCCTTTCCTTCCCTTCCTTCCCTTCCCTTCTTCTCTATTTCCTTTTCTCCTTCCTTCCTTCCTTCTTCCTTTCTTCCTTCCTGTTTTTCACAAACTGCCTTCTGAGGATGCAGGTTTTTTTAGACAGTGGAAGACCTGTTACATTTAACGGTTGCAGAGCCCTTGGGAGATCAGGCTTCCCTAAATTATATCTAGCCGAGGAATAACATGGAGGAAGACCTGAGATTAAATACACCCAAGGAAGGAACGACTCTCTTTAATTGCCTTGCAGCCTCTCAACAATTTCTCTATTTTGGAGAGAAATCCTGGACTTACCTCTGCCATGGAAGGGGGTGAAGGAAGGGGGTGGGAGCAGCGAGTCCTTCTCTGTTTTATTATTGGAGAGAAACAACCCCCCCCCCCAATTTGTTTTGCTTTGTTCCTGAATCCTTTTTATTCTCAGGTTTTTGGAGAATGCAGCGGAAACCTCCAGGCTGGTGAGATTTTTTCGCCTCCCTGCACAGGTTGGTACAAAACAGACCCACCCACCCCTTCTCCTCTCCCCAGCACCCACAAAGGCGCATACCTATTCCTATCAGTTTTCTTCTTCTTGAATCTGGACTTACGGCTGGGCACGGGCATTTAATTGTGAAAATGGCCAATCCGCGTTGGGCAGGAGCTTGCTAAATGCAGATGAGCATCCAGGCTGGGTGGAGAAGGTTGGTGGGAGCTCACCAGCTTTAAAAGAGAGGGAGGGAGGGAGGGAGGGAAGGAGAGAGAGAGAAAGAGCGAGAGAAAGAGAAAGAAAGAAAGAAAGAAAAAGAGAGAGAGAGAGAGAGAAAGAAAGGGAGGGAGAGGGAGAGGGAGAGGGAGAGGGAGGGAGGGAGAGAAAGAGAAAGAAAGAAAGAAAGAAAGAGAAAGAAAGAAAGAAAGAAAAAAGAAAGAAAAAGAGAGAAAAAAGAGAGAAAGAAAGAGAGAAAGAAAGAAAGAAAAAGAAAGAGAAAGAAAGAAATGGAGGGGGAGAGGGAGAGAAAGAGAGAGAAAGAAAAAGAGAAAGAGAAAGGAAGAAAGAAACAGAGAAAGAAAGAAAAGAGAAATTAAGAAAGACAGAGAGAGAGAGAGAAAGAAAGGGAGGGAGGGAGGGAGGGAGGGAGGGAGGGAGAGAGAGAGAGAGAGATTCCAGCTGAGTTTGTGGTGTTGTTCTTTCCGGAGTGGATTTAAAGGCACCTGCCGCATTCATTCCCTTTTCCTCTTCTTGCTAAACTAACTAATTTTGGGATGGATTTGTTTACAATCAGCCATGCCTGATTTTATTTTTCCCTCCTGGCACCTGTTCTCTCTCTTTCCTCCAGAACTCCCAAAAGCAATTCGTCTTTTTATATCTTGTATCAGTTCCTTATATATAATATATATATAAGTATAATAGGGACGAGACGCTGAGCTTGTCGATCGAAAGGTCGGCAGTTCAGTGGTTCGAATCCCTAGCACCGCATAACGGGGTGAGGTCCTGTGACTTGTCCCAGCTTCTGCCAACCTAGCAGTTCGAAAGCAGGTAAAAAATGCAAGTAGAAAAACAGGGACCACCTTTGGTGGGAAGGGAACAGCGTTCCATGTGCCTTTGGCATTGAGTCATACCAGCCACGTGACCACCGAGACGTCTTTGGACAGTGCTGGCTCTTTGGCTTTGAAAAGGAGATGAGCACCGCCCCCTAGAGTCGGGAACGACTAGCACATACGTGCAAGGGGAACCTTTACCTTTACCTAACAGTTCCTTCCGGGCCAACAAAATGCTCCAGGGTATAATACCGTGTTTCCCCGAAAATAAAACCGTGTCTTATATTTTTTTTGAATCCTGAAATAAGCGTTTGGCCTTATTGCCATGCACTCAAAAGCCCGATTGGGCTTATTATCAGGGGATAATGTCTTATTTTGGGAGAAAGAGGGTAGGGTTTTAGCAGCAGATATGCAGGCATTTTTCTCCCAATTCTTAAGCTAGCAAAGAAACCTTGAGAAATTGAAACTGGGCAGTTGAGTTAAGAAGCAGCAAATCTAAAGAGCAAATTCTGAGCAAATCTTTAGAGGAATTCGGCAAGATAGAAATCTGAATGAAAAAAAATGAAGTTTGAATAACATTTGGGGCAGGAAATCCTATGGGCTCGTTGGATTTTGGGATTTTCAAATCCTGCTTCTGTGACTTTGGCATCCTGAAAAATATTTTGTCAGGCATACAGGTAGCTTGTCCTCAACTTACAACATTTTGCCTAGTGTCCAGCACTGAAAAACATGACTTATGATCATTTTTCACACTTATCACCATTGCGGCATCCCCATAGCCACGAGTTCAGAATTCAGATGCTTGGCAACGGACTCATATTTATGACGGTTGCCGTGTCCCAGGGTCACACAATCCTCTTTTGCGACCTTCTCACAAGCCAAGTCAATAGAGAAGCCAGATTCATTTAACGACTCAGTTACTCACTTAACAACTGTGGCAAGAAATGGGGCAAAACTCCTTTAACCAATGTCTCGCTTAGTAACAGAAATTTGGGGCTCAAGTGTGGTCGTAAGTCAAGGGCTGCCTGTATTTTTAATGCACATTTTTGCTAGGCCAATGTTTTCCTAGATATTTGTTATTTGCCAGGCTAAATCTCTGCCAACATCTATTTCACAGCAGATCTGAGTTCTCCCGCCTTGCTTTCTTTTCTTAGTTCCTTACATCGATACGGCACCTGAATCTTCCTTATCCAGCTGTTTGCAACCTTGGCAGTTCCAGGACGGGACCTCCTGCGAGGAAATTCCCAATTATTTGGAGCAGCTGGTGGATTCGTGCCTTCAAGCTGAGCCACCTCTGGAGGTGCCCTTGAGCCTGACACAGGACAACCTACCTTGCTCACCTGAGAGCTTCCAGCCAGCCCTCACCTGCCTGGTACGTGAGTTTCTGTATCTATAGATTTGGAGGGGGATGTTCCCAAATCTATATCACCCGGTCCCTAGGAGAAATGACCTGCTTGAGTGCAAGAGTCGCCATGGGTGAATAGGTGGCAATATAAATTAATTAATTGATTGATTGATTGATTGATTGAATGAATGAATGAATGAATGAATGAACGGCAGATGGCTAAGGGTATAAAATGGGTCAGCAACCTGTGGCTCTGGAGCCGCATGCGGCTCTTTGGGACCTCTGCTGTGGCTCTCTGTCAGGTGATCCTACCACTGGCTGGTCCCGCCCCTCGCCCTCTCCTCCCAGTCACTCCTCGCGTGGCCTGAGAAGATAAGGGTGACGGCAGGGGATGGAGAAGTGGTCAGGGCAGAGACAGAGAGAGGGGGAGAGAGAGAGACAGAGAGAGATAAAGAGAGAGGGGGAGAGAGGGAGGGAGGGAAGAGAGAGATATGTCAAAAGGATTTTGTGGTTCCCGGTGTTCTTTAACAACTGATTCTCTGCCCTAATGACCAGCTAATGGGTAGGCGTGGCTAAGGGGGGGTCATGTGACTGGTGGAAGTGAGTGACATTGAGTTGGCCACGCCCACCCAGTTTTTGTGGCTCCCGGTGTTTTCTTTTCTGTGGGAAACGGGTCCAAATGGCTCTTTGAGTATTTAAGGTTGCAGACCCCTGGTATAAAACAAGAGGGGGTGTGTGGATTAATGCAATTTAGAGAATCAGCAGGCAGTTCCTTGGCCAATAGAGATTTATTTAAGAATTTCTCTGTTTTATTTTTGCAAAGCTGTCCGTTTTGCTTGAGGACAACGTTCAGTCTTGGGGCTCAGATTGTGCTCTCTTCATTTAGCTCAGGGGTGCGCACAACCTTGGCCACTCGAAGACCAGTGGACTTCAACTCCCAGAATCCCCCAGCCAATGCTGCTGGCTTGGGAATTCTGGGAGTTGAAGTCCATAAGTTGCCAAGGTTGGACACCCCTACTTTAGCTGATTGGCACTACCTGGTGCATTCTTCCTGGAGAGTAAGCCCTATTGGACCCAGCTTACTTCTGAGCTTAAACCTCTTGAGCATCCTGTGAATTCAGAATGAAATTTGCACCTGGAAGAGTGGGCGTTTCATCCTTGTTTTCTTGTTTTAGGGTTCTGGGTCCCCGGAGGCTCCTGATCCTTCCAGCTCCTTCGATTACAGCTATTCCCCATCTCAGATGCCCTCTTTCGCCCCACTCAGCTACAGCTGCCCAGCTCTGGATGGCAGGAGTTGCATATATCCATCCCCGGAGGAACGTACCTGCCAGCCACAAAACCATATCCCACACACCTCCAGCCTACCGACGTGCTATTGCACCCCGTGTGGTTCCCAGCACTTGGACACATTTCGAGCCCCCGAATATTTTCCCTACGCCACCCTGGATTGCAAAGACTATGCCCCATCGGTCTCGGTGGCAGACGACTTCTGGAAGGATAGGAGTTGGGATTTGTGCTACAGTTAGCCTTGCCGTCCGCTCTTGTGAATGCAGAAGTTTTATGGACTCAGGTGACATCCCCATTTTGGGTTTGCGAAGCGCTCCAAATGACATCTTTCTCAGGTCAACCAACATGGAATGGGCAGGATGCAAGCTTTAGGGTAACCTTGGCAACGTTTGAAGACTTCTGGATTCCAACTCCCAGAATTCCCCAGCCAGCCATGGGAGCTGAAGTCCACAAATCTTCCAAGCTGCTAAAGGTTGAACATCTCTCCTTTAGAGCAGAGGTCTCCAACCTTGGCAACTTTAAGACTTGTGGACTTCAACTCCCAGAATTCCTCAGCCAGCTTTGCTGGAATTCTGGGAGGAATTCTGGGAGTTGAAATCCACAAGTCTTAAAGTGGCCAAGGTTGGATAACTGGCTGAGGAATTCTGGGAGTTGAAGTCCACAAGTCTTAAAGTGGCCAAGGTTGGAGACCCCTGCTTTAGAGTTTTCCGGAATTGATCAATGGGTTGAGTAGAAAAAGAGGAAATCCTTCTCAAGTATAATTTGGGCTAAAGCAACCTGTCCCCATCCATCATGAAATAATCCAAATTCTGCACCCAAGAGAAGTGGATTTCTCCAATCTGTTCGGTTGCCTTTGCAAACTACCTTTTATTTTTATATAATTTGCAGTGCTCTGTATTCCAGGCCTGGCCTTCCAGTATCATCTTATTCAACAATTTTGTCCATTCTAGCATTTCCAATGCCTTCAACACGTCACACATCCAATGGCTAAGAATGCACTTATTACAAAAAAAATAAATAAAAAAAATCAGTAAATCAATTAAGGTGATGTGATCCTCTAGAAATAACTGCCACAAAATTTCGGAGTGTGAAGCAACAATGGCTTAACATTTACCCATCGAAAGAAAATTCTCTGGTGGTCTATTTGTACGTTTAAAATTTGCCAGCCCTGAAAATTTCATTACCTCCCCATGGAAGAATTCTGTGAGATCTGGAAGCTTGCATACCTCGACCAGCAACGTGTTCGATAAACTGACTTGATCAGTCTCATAAAAGTGAGGTGTATATTCTTGCATTCTGATCAAATACGTATGTATATATTTTCAGCGAACTGATAAGCATCGAAGTCAGTGATGGTATGTGCACATCTGGGCCGAAACCCGGAAGAGGAGCTGCCCAGGGTGCATGCACGCCCCCGAAAATGAACTTCCGGTTTCAGCTACTGAACTTCCGGTTTGACCCAGCTACTTTTCCGGGTTTCTGGCGCTTATGCGTACACGACGATCAGCTGGCCGGCGTGCATGCTCACGCAGGAAAACAAAAGACCAGCTATTCTAGTTTCCAGCACTGCCACACGCAAAAAAGCCAGCTGATCGTCGCACAGGCATGCATGCCGAAAACCCAGGAGAGGAACGGGCAACACCACATGTGCCGCCAGGCAACATGGCTCCACATGCCACTTCGGACATGCGTGCCATAGGTTCGCCATCATGGACCTAAGTTGAATTCATCTTAGGGATTGTTTTTTCCCTGTCGCATTTCCTAAAGGAAGCAAAGAAACTTTTAAACCGCAAGCTGATGTTTTTTCTCCCATCCAATCAATGTGTAATGTTTTAAGATTCCATTAAATGAAAATCAAACGGTCAGCGGAGGGAGGGGGGTGAGGGTTGCGGGGAAAGGTGTGTGTTTTTTATTTGACCCGTTTTCTCTTTTTTTATGACTTTTCCTTCTTTCCGAGTTCCATTTGTAACTTTACGATTCACTACGAATAAACTTCACTATTGCTCTGAAAACGTTCAATAAAAGTAATTTTTTTAAAAAAAAAACTCTAAAACGGCACTTCGAAAGAAATAATACTAATTTTAAAAAAAAGAACTGGAAATCAAATCCTCACAGTCGTGTTGAAGGGTCGGTGCCATGGTGATTTTATGACAGTGCAAGGTGGAATTAAATAGAACAAGAGGTCTGCAACCTTAAACACTCAAAGAGCCATTTGGACCTGTTTCCCACAGAAAAGAAAACACCGGGAGCCACAAAACCCTTCCCGTGCCTGACTATTTCTTGAGCGGCCACAAAACTAACATATGTAGTTGAATTAAACGTTCTGTTTTCTTCCAAACCTTTTCTTTTCTTGAATTTATCCATGGTTGGACTACCGGGAGTTGAAAAGGTCAATAAATTGCATGTTGACAGGTGTCGCACATTGGAGGTTGTGACTCATATTTTGAGCGACAGGGAGCCGCAGCAGAAGGGTGAAAGAGCCACATGCGGCTCCAGAGCCACAGGTTGCTGACCTCTGATATAGAACAATAGCTACTTCACTTTTATCACTTTTATTCGTTCTGCTGCATGAGCAGATTAACAGAGTTGGAAGGGACCTCGTAGGTCATCTAGTCCAACCCTCTACCCATGAAAGAGACCCTACACCATTTCTGAGAGATGGCAGTCCAGTCTCTTCTTGAAAGCCTCCAGTGATGAAGCTCCCACAACTTCCAAAGGCAACTTCCGTTCCATGGGTTGATTGTTCTGTCTGTCAGGAAATTCCTCCTTATTTCCAGGTTGAATCTCTCCTGGATCAGTTTCCATCCATTATTCCTTGTCTGGCCTTCGGGTGCCTTGGAAAACAGCTTGACCCCCTTCCTCCTCTCTATGGCAGCCCCTCAAATATTGGAAGATGCTATCCTGTCTCCCCTGGTCCTTCTCTTCACTAGACTCGCCGTGCCCAGTTCCTGCAACCGTTCTTCATATGTTTTAGTCTCTAGTCCCCTCATCATCCTGGTTGCTACACTACATTAAAAGACAAAGCAAACTTCTGACATGCATTTCTGGGCCAGCATCGATTTTGACACATCTTGGGAAGATGGAAGCAGGAGGCAGGGGTTGTATAACCTATTTTATTTTCCAGTGTTTTTTGTTTTTGCAAATCGGCATCTGCAAAGCAGTGACTCCTAGTGGAGATTGGGACGAAGATTGCAATTTCGTCCCAGCTCTACAATAAGCGCTTTTGAAATCTATTTCCCCGTGTTGCTACCGTCTCTGTTGGCGCTGCCAAGGCCGGCTTTGCCAGCCAGAAACCGAAGTGCATTATGCAAAAGAGGGGATCATCAGGTGTGTAGGATGTCCTGAGCCCTGACGAAAAAAAATAATAATTTCAGAAGCCTTGTTAAGCATTGTCACTCATTTGCTTCTTTGTTCCCAGAAAGACCAGCCCAGTCAAGGAAGTCACAAATATCGCTGAACCAAAATTAATTTCACAGCCAGGAACTTGGCTTGTACGCAGGGGGAGGCAGGAGAAAAATCCTTTTGTGTCACCAATTTCGGCCAAACCTCCATCTCTTCACATTCCCTTCTTCGTTCACAAAATCTGTTTAATCTGGTTACTCCCTCGTTGGAGTTGAAACGAACCAAGTTTAACGTTCCCCCTTCGCACAGCTGTACTCGGCTTGCCAAATTAGTTTGTGCAAGAAAATGAAAGTGATCACATTGTGACCGGTAACCAAACCAGCCTCTGTGATTTTAATGTTCAAACCTGGTGCAGACTACTGTGGTTTCTAGCCCTTAAACTACGGTTAAAGAAACCGGCATATGGGGAAGACCTCTCGTGTGCCAGACAGATCAGGGTGAAGGCGCTTAGCAGCACCTGGATGAAGTGACTGACCAAGGCTCAGTTTCTCAGCGTTGACAACCATGGACCGAAGAGCAATGGGTGGAAACTAATCAAGGAGAGAAGCAATTTAGAACTAAGGAGAAATTTCCTGACAGTGAAAACAATTAACCAGTGGAACAGTTTGCCACCAGAAGTTGTGAGTGCTTCATCACTGGAGGTTTTTAAGAAGAGACTGGACAGCCATTTGTCTGGAATGGTATAGGGTTTCCTACCTGAGCAGGGAGTTGGACTAGAAGACCTCCAAGGTCCCTTCCAACTCTGTTATTCTGTATGCTGGTTGGGGAATGTAGTGTATATACAGAATACAGCATACAGATACAGAATAACAGAATTGGAAGGGACCTTGGAGGTCTAATAGTCCAATCCCCTGCTCAGGCAGGAAACCCTATATCTATATCTATATCTATATCTATATCTATATCTATATCTATA